>JJOG01005146.1:0-10351 GCA_000715275.1 Gyrodactylus salaris
AGAAGATGGCCATCCTTAGTAGGAAATGGTTTCTTGCTTCAGAAATCCATCAATTTCAAGAAATTTTCCAGTATTAGCAAAATCAGACTGAGCTTATCTACGTCGAAAATGTATTCAATGCCCAACGGAGCATTGGCATAGAAGTGGGCCACGGCTATCTCTGTTTAAAATAATGTCCTTTTCAAATTTTAATGTCCCTTTTGATGAGAGCTTTTTTATATTCAAATCAACATCTTATCATGAGACTTACTTATAAAAATTATCGTCAATATCTTTACATTTAAAATCAAAATACAATCATTCAAGATCTTAGTTTCTTAACTCTGCCCTGCATATTATTCTGGTATAGCTTTTAGGTCCTTCATCAACTGCAGTATCTAACAACAATCTCAATACTTTTAAGAGTTTTTACCAAAAATAATTTCCCAGCTCTCATCATTTATCCGTGGTATTTTTGACGGCCATGAATTTTCCGATCACAAAATTGTAATCTAAATTTTCTGCTTAGGTTTAATAATCATAATACTAGGCACCAAGTAAAGTTTTATCTTCTATGAAATAATAATTAGCATTACTACTTATGAGTATCGAGATTTAATTAGATTTGATCGGAAGATTCATTCAGTTGTTTTGTTGCTTCCATAAGAGTTATCCAGATCTTGACCAAGGTGAACTTGCAACATGGTATATTTCGTCCCTAGTCATTTTATTTTCAGAATAAAATTATGGTACCTAATATTAAGCCTTGTTGGAACGCTTATCATGCTCAAACCTTGGTAATTATGAGGAATTAGCGATTCACTGAGGCTGTCATTTTACCATGGGCGGGGATGTTACTATTTAAGCGGACAGAGTTTTAATCGGGGGATGGGCTATGGCTCAGAGGGCCATGTTCAAATTTATTTTACCTGATTTAAAAAAACATTTTGATATGTACTGTCTATAGTGTTATTTTCAAATAAAAAGATTTAAATTTACTCATATAATTTTTATTTTCATTCTGATGCATAACTCCCTTAAATTAAGCCTTAATGGTCAAACTGAGCTAAATATAGAGCTAAACATATTTTGGTGGCTACAATTAGCTATTCCTCTCAAAGTTGAAATTTAGAAAAACTCCAACTACTTCTCACTTTTTTAGAAAAGTAAGCTGGGCAATATAAAATTAAATAAAGAAATAAGTTCAATGTCAAAGGAGCATAGGATGGCATCTATGGGTTGAACGTAATGATGCCGATCTAGAAGAAAAGCATAAATTAACTTAATGATTTATTTCCAGGCTGTTAAGTACTGGATAATTTGGTCACAACCCACTTCTGAAATTCACAGTGTGAAATAGACAGAGGAAATTAGCTAATTTATAAATGATAGAAATGAGGGAAAAAATGTAGAAACAAGAGACTTACCCTTAATAGTCTACGGTTGATCATCTATTGCAATTGAGTGAGATATATAAATGAATAGATGCATTAGATCTTCATGTGCCTGAATAATGAATAAACTCACAGAAATTAGAGAGGAGCTGACGTGACCTATGTCAAGTGCACGCTATTTTCATTTGAAAGTAAGGGAAATGAGTGTGTTTGAACATTGTAGATGAGCGTGTTACACACTCACATGAACGACCAATGAAAATCAAGAATGGTGATTATCTTTTCTTTCATACATTTCATAGTCTTTTTCTTTAATTGAAATAAAAATAGATATTCTGTACATTTTAGCATCAATTTAATCTTATGAGTTTGGTCAATTCTCACAAATTAACAATTATCTCTGTTTAGCAATAATTAATTAACTTAGTTAATAAATTGTGTCAGAAATGAATTAGAAAAGACAAAAATTGTCTCAAACAGAAGATCTTTCTCTTGGCTATCCAGTGGTGTCGATGGAAATCCTAAATTTGAATCCTGACGGCCGCTAGAGCAGTTTAAAGAAAATTCACAATTTTTAAACCTGGGTAAATTGATCTAGCTACTTGTGAGTAGATACCCAAATAGTTTTTATAATGATTTTCAAAAAGTCCATTCACGATTTGAACTTTTCTAACTTTGTATCTTGAGGTCCTAGAGCCATAAAAACCCTACAGAAGCATTCTTTGAGTCGGTAATATCACCTGATTGGATCAATTCTTGATTTAACTCGATTTTTATCTGTTTTTAATTTACCTTGTAATTAGCCTAAATTTACATTTCTAAGAGGTAGAAAACTAATGAAATAGTTAAGTCAAGCAGAATAAACTAGAAAAAAGTGGTGAAAACAAATTTTTAATGACGAAACACGATTAGGTCATTGTTTGGACATTATCGCTGGTAACTAGGGCTAGAAACGAATTAGAAAATTCAAAAATGGTCTCAAACAGAAGAGCTTTCTCATGGCTATTCAGTGGTTTCGATGGAGACGCTTTATTTTTCTCCTGACGACCGCTAATGCAGTTTGAAGAAAAGTCCCATATTTTAAACCTGGATAAATTGGTATAGCTACTTGTGAGTAGATACATAAATAGTTTTTATAATGATTTTCAAAAAGTCCATTCACGATTTGAACTTTTCCAACTTTGTATTCTGAGGTCTTCGGGCCGTGAAAATTCAATAGAAGCATCTGCAGAACTTCTGCTAACCCATGAGTGTGTCCAAATTTGAATAATCTCGATTTTCAACCCTCTCTTTATTTTACTCCTAACTCATCTTTATTTATAGAATTAAGAGGTAGAATACTGGTTATATATTTCATTTACTGTATGTGTTGGATCAATATGTTTCGCGAATTTGTTCTCATAATTACATAGTGCTTACAATTATTGAAAGGTTGCATTTTAACTAGATATTCTCATGCCTGTTAAATGTTCTAATTTTTTATGTATATCATCATTACCTTCACCACTCTCATGAAACGGCGTTTCTTCTCATCGGGAATCGATTTAATTTTACTGGTTAGATTGACGACGACTTTAATGGCGATGGAGCGCTGTTCTGATATTGTTAAATAACTCAATAGTAATAATTTAAACGAAATTATATAAATAAAACTAACTCTGTTTCATTGCGTGTAGTCAAATTGAATTTGAAAATTAATTAGAATTCAGATTTATGTGTGAAATTGATTATCTTAGAAATAACATAATTTCCAGATATTTCTACAGCATTTACTCTTCACATGCAGAAAAATTGACGATTATAAATCAGTTCGTAAAGGATCATGATTCGGAGGGAAATATTATTTTAAAGAGTTCAGAAATTGTTGAGTCCCCAGAATGGATTGCGAGGACCGATATAGATGATAATATCCCAAAAGTTGTAATTAAATTACATGGCTCATGTGCCTACATGACATTTATTGATGTGGAAGACTTGACGAATGATTTGAAACTTACCTCTGATTCGGCTATTTCTATTCTCAGATACAAGAACTTCTATGCCATAACATTTAGAGAAGCAGACATTTACAAACTTAACAGCTTGAATCTAACTCTATTCGATGGAAAAAGCAAATATTTGCTATTTGATACAAGCATACGAACAATCGATTTGCTCAAAAGTCGCATTTCATTGCCTAACAAGTTCTTTGAAAGTAAAGAATTTCATATTCAGACGGCTAAAGATTGCTTCATTGTTCAAGATATTTTGAATTCATACCTGGAGCTCAGAAAAGAAGGAAATTCATATTCAGTAAAGAATGATTCGTTCGAAAATTTTAGAATAAAGATTGAAAGAATTTCCGTGACTCAAATAAAAATTACAGTTTACTACCCGTAAGTGTAAAATTATATAACTTTTCATTCAGGTTTCATATAGATTTAAGCATGTTCAGGGTTCTTTTGGAGAGGATATTTTTCCCAGATAAAATTATACATAATCAACCGAGTATGGCCGAAAGTTCAGACAGCCTTTTGATGTTGTTAGATAAAGAAATCAAACTTATGGAGGATATGCTGACTACAGACAGGGAAAAAGAAGTACCTCTTTTTAATGAAGGCATGTTCACTTCATTAGGCATTCTCGAGTTTGCAAACATTTACAGTGAAATAAAGAAAAACGTGGATAGCATTCACCTCGAGTATGATTTCTCAAATGCTTTAATGATTTCCAAAGAGCTACTTGGTGTCATTATGGAGAGAGGTTCTTAATAAAGAGAAAATATATATTTTTTAAGGATTTAATTGCTTTTTATTTAGAAACAGATCAGATAGTGAAACGATTATTTTATAAGTTTGATACAAAACTCAAGTATAAAGGTCATCATCCTCACCCCCTTGGTAAGGGTTATTACCACTAGGATTGCTCTGTGGGTTACTGGTGTCCTCGCCAGGGAACCTATACGAGTAGGTTGAAAGAAATTATTCGCAAGCAAAAGGAGAAGTTTGAGAAAACGAGATTGTCCCATGATAGAAAAATGACTTACCTAAAGTTTGAAGCGCCTAGTCCTCTGGATTGCTGAAGATTTTGAGCAAACATTTCGTATTTTCTAATGTCGTTATCACTGACCGAACGTCTAGCAAACCTCATGGCATCTTCAAAGTGCTTCCTCTGAATCTCAGGAACAGGATCAACGTCAACATCCATCGCGTTACCCTCTTTGTCCTTGGTGCGAAGTTCAATCTCGATGCAGTCTCTAATGGCTAACTTGCAAGCTCTCTGGCAAATCTCGGTAAGATCAGCACCAGAGAAGCCTTGAGTGGACTTTCCGAGGAAGTTTATGTCAACATCCTTAGAGATAGGGCTCTTCCTTAGGTTGGACCTGAGGACAGCAATTCGAGATTTCTCATCTGGCAGAGGAATGTAGATCAATTGATCCAAACGCCCAGGTCTCAGAATAGCTTGGTCGATTATGTCAGGTCTATTGGTGGCACCAATGATGAATACGTTCTTCTTCGATGACATACCGTCCATTTCAGTGAGCAGTTGATTTATGACACGATCAGCGGCACCACCGGCATCTCCAACACTGCCGCCTCTGGCTTTGGCAATTGAATCGAGTTCATCAAAAAAGAGAACGCAAGGGGCAGCTTGTCTAGCCTTATCAAAGATCTCCCTCACATTGGCTTCAGACTGTCCGAACCACATGGTCAAGAGTTCAGGACCTTTGATGCTGATAAAGTTAGCTTGGCACTCGTTAGCAATCGCCTTTGCCAAAAGGGTCTTACCACAACCTGGAGGGCCGTAGAATAGAACACCCTTACTAGGTGTCATGCCAAACTTGAGGAATTTGTCTGGATGCTCGACAGGGTATTGCACCAATTCTTGTAGCTCCTTTTTGACACTCTCAAGGCCACCAATGTCCTTCCAGGAGACATTAGGAATCTCAGCGACAGTTTCACGTAATGCCGAGGGATTGCTCTTACTAAGAGCCCATCTAAAGTCTTCCATTGTCACAGCCAGAGAGTTGAGGATATCAGCATCTATTGTGTCATCATCAAAGTCAATCAGATTCATCTTATCGCGAATCTGTTGCAAGGCAGCCTCAGAGCACAATGAAGCCAAATCAGCACCGACATGGCCATGAGACTCATTGGCAATCTTTTCAAGATCCACTTCGTCGGAGAGACGCATGTTCTTGGTATGGATCCTGAGAATCTCTAAACGGCCAATATTATCTGGAATACCAATCTCAATTTCACGATCGAAACGACCAAATCTTCTCAGGGCAGGATCAATACTATTAGGCCTATTGGTGGCAGCCATTACCACAACATGACTCCTTTTCTTGAGACCATCCATCAAAGTTAGTAGTTGCGAGACAATCCTTCTCTCCACTTCTCCATGAGTCTTTTCCCTCTTGGGAGCTATGGCATCTAGCTCATCGATGAAGATGATGGCAGGAGAATTCTTCTCGGCCTCTTCAAAAGCCTTCCTCAAGTTTGACTCTGATTCACCAGCAAGCTTGGACATAATCTCAGGTCCATTGATGAGGAAAAAGAAGCTACCACTCTCATTAGCAACAGCCCTAGCGACGAGCGTCTTGCCAGTACCAGGAGGTCCGTAGAGAAGAATACCTCTTGGGGGCTTTATTCCAATGGCCTTGAACAATTCGGGGTGACGAAGTGGTAACTCCACCATCTCTTTAATCTTGGACAACTGCTTCCTGCAACCACCAATGTCATCATAACCAACTTCGTTAAGCTTCTCTTCTTCGTCTTCTCGCTTAACTGGTTCTCCTTCGTGATGGATTATTGTATCGGAAGCGACAAGGCAATAAGGAGATGGATCTGTCTCAATAACCTTGAATTCAACAGATCTCATGGCTCCACGTACAACGAAAATGTCATTCTTCCTCAATGGTCTAAAGGCTTGGAGGAAGTAGGGTTTCAAGTAGACGTCGTGGAGGTTTCCGGACAACCCTTCAATGGTGTCATCGATAGGTAGAACGTGGATCCTGTGGCCGTATGGGATCTCTGGGAGAGGTAGAATGGTGACAATATCGCCTAGTTTGACTCTCAGGTTGTTCCTAATGCAGCGATTCATTTTGATGTGCTCGTTATTGACGTCGCTGTACTCGAGAACGATGCAGACGGTGTCCTTGCGCTTTTTGCCCTTGAGAAGGACAGTGTCCCCTTTAAAGATTCCCAACTCGTTAATTTTATCCTAGAAGGTACGAAATGATAAGAAAAGGAGTGACATACTTGAGATAAATGGACGACTGAGTTGTCATCATCAACGGCCTCGTCAACTATGAGACGGTTGGGCTTCTTTTTCTTCTCGAGAATCTTATCCTCTAGGTTTTTACTATAGAAAAATTAAAAAATGATGAGTGGAAAGACTTACGGATCAGAAGTTGACATATTTTTATATGACTCAAAATAAAGTTCGAATTTGGTACCTAGAAACGAACAAATCAAAGTGGCTAATTTACTTTTAGAGAATATTAGGTGGCAATTTGAACATTTTTCAATAATTGAAAATCAACTTTCGGTCCAGGGTTGATGAATATGAAAGATGAAACTGATGAAATCAGCATTGAAAAATTGAAGAAGAATCATAAGCTCATAGTTATAGATACCTCAGATCAAGTTAAACACATTATAACACTGCTGAAATCAAAGTAATTCATGAGTTTAGTTGATGCCACAATTTTAGAAACACAAACAGAAATGATTTCATTTTCAATGCTGATAGACTTGTAAGATTTATTCTCACTAATATTTCAGATACGTCTTGTCATTGAAGAGGGCCTGAATCAATTGCCACATAGTGAAATCATTGTCACGACACCAAAAAATGTACCTTTTAAAGGAGTACAATTTGGAAAGGGAAATTGTGGTGTTTCTGTCATCCGAAGTGGTGAAGCTATGGAGAGAGGTCTGAGAGATTGTGTTAGATCTATGAAAATAGGAAAGATTCTAATACAAACTGCTGAAGAAGGTGACAGATCTGATGCCAAGGTTTTCTACGCAAAGTTGCCCAAGGAAATTGAAAATAAAAAAGTCCTGTTAATGTACCCGATATTGAGTACTGGCATAACTCTACTCAAGGCTATAGAGGTTCTCAAAACCTATAATGTCAAAATGGAACATGTCATTTTGTTGACATTATTTGTCACGCCAGAAGGTAAGATAGATTCTAGTGATTATTCATAGCACTGACAAATATTCTGAAATCGAATCCAGAGATGACTGTCGTTACATCTGAAATCCATCCAATTGTCCCAAGTCATTTTGGAACTAAGTACTTTGGAACAAATTAAAACAGTCATAATTTAAAGATTTTTATAAAAAAATAATTTTATTGAATGAAAAAAAAGGCAAATTTTGTTGTGTCTGGAGTAAATTTGTGCATTTTTTACAATTTAATATTAGGGGACTTGAAAATGAAGAGAAAAAACATAAATGATACGAACAATAATTATCAATAATGTTCAATAGTCATAATTCTTCATCTTGCTCTATGATATTGCATTGATTAGTCCTGGAGTGATAAGAAAGAAAAGATTATTTGCAATGCACAGACTTTAGTCTAGAGTGTGATGCATTGTTAGTCTATTGAAACAGTTGCTTTCATGATTTGCTACACGTTTTGGTTTATAAACATTTGAAATGATATCAAATGGGCGTATAGGAGGTCATGCAAAAGTTCTAGAAACAATTCTGGAGCTATTTTCACGAGAAAAATGACTTCTACTCTACGAGGCAAATTCAAACATGCTAAAAAAATGGATTCACCAAGAGTTCATGCCTACTTACAATTCAGTCTTTGGACTATAGAAATGTTGATGTGGCTGGAAAATTGCTAATTATTGTTTGAAAAATACTTTTTTTTTAATTTTCAGAGTAATAATATTCTGTTCTACCTCAAGCGATTAGATAAATTCATCTTCTTGATTGCTTTTACAATTCGACATATTTGCGAATTCATTTCAGTTAGAATAATTTTTTCAGTATAGAAATTACGTATTTTTGCTATTTGCAACTTGCAAGGTCAAAAAGATTTGCAGGCTCAGAAACTCACTAGCTTCATTGTCTTCGGAGATTCGAATCCAGGAGGAGAGACGATTCTTATCAGCGCTCTTACTCCTCTCCCGCTGCTCATTCATCAGGCGATCGTGGAGTGAGGAGGTGGACTCGATGACGCCCCTGGATATTTCATTCATCATAACTGTCTTGTTTAAATTGCTATCTGGCGACTTTTGCTTCGTGAGCGCATTCGGGTAGAAGAGGGACGCAGAAGCTGGGAATTCGTGGGTCGGGTTGAGAGAAGAATCGTCCAGATGGCTCTTCCTCAGTGATAAATCGATAAGAGACTTTGTGACCCTCGATAATGGCATGGAATTTCTATGGGGGTTGAATCTATGGGGAAATTTCAATATAAGAAATAGAGATATTTGACTAGAACAATATGAAATGTGCACATAGAGAGGTTTGTTAGGAAAAAATAGAAAAATTTGATTCATCATAGTAAAACTTTTAGTAATAAAACATTACTGCTAGCAAGTAGTCAGAACTAATTATCTATTTAAATTACAAAATATAATTTTGCTTATTAGAAACATGAGTTAGAAGCTCATTTTAAGCGGTGATTAGTTAATATAGCATCTTCTTACTCTTGAAATCAAGTTCTAAAAATTGAAACCCAAAATAAACATTTAACACGCATTGTATAAAAATATTTAATTCAGCGCATAGTCTTGAAGGGTTCATTGAGTTGTGAACACAACATTCTAGAAGCTTGTGATAAGAAGATTCCATACACTGAAAAACAGTTATTTAAGGTTGTACGAGATTTAAACGGGAGTGAACTGGGTTATTTTGCATTGATAAATTTTTTCGAACATGGACTCAATCGACTCTTGGAGCAAACAGGCTTCCAGAGACAGAAAAATAGATGGAGATAATCAAGTGGCCGACCAGGCATCAGAATAGGTTGCTGTTAATGCCATTTTATCTTATCTGGGCTGATGCAGTTCACGGGTAAGGAATATCTGAAATTCAGACTGGCTTAAAAAGCTGTTAGGGGCCTTTGCCAAAGGAGGACGTGCAAGGTAGAAGTCTAGAAATCGAAATCCATCTAGCCCTTTCTTTCTGCTCTTTCGAGTACTCTTAGGAAGTTTATTACCATCTAATTTTCTAACCAATGGAATTCATTCAAAGATTTAAACCAATGAGATTTCACAAATGTTTAACTAAAATAAAACTCACCTAGCATTCTTCATAATTGATATTGGTTGACTCTGATTTCTGTCATTAATGACAAAGTTGTGATTCTGATTAGTTTTGTTAGTTAAAGCGTTATTTTGTTGTTGATTTTGTTCATTAAAAAGATTAGCAAAAGATACTGAAGTTTGTACGCGCTGATTAAACTCGAAGGACCCCTTCATCTTGGAGAGATTTCGATAGGTTGACAACTTTGGACGGGAGATTGCATCATGAGAGTCCACTGGGGGATTCGATTCATTAAAGCACTTGGCTAGATCGTCTCTCATATTACGCAACAGCTTGGCCTGGAAAAAATACAAGTAAACATCTTTCCTATCTCATAAAAGTTGCACTCAAGGCGATCGATTTAGCGAGAAGCAGAAAGAAAGGATGAAGCAAAATTAATCTTACAAATGCTATTTTGGTGGGAATAGAGATCGTTGATTAACTATTTGATAGCTTATTTCTTTAGACTGTAGAAGAAGCCTTTAACCACTTCGGCCCCGGTATTGTTCCTGAGCAAGATGGACTTTTCTTATCGTTATTCATATATCCAAGGTCGTAAAATAAATACATCAAGACACATCATTTTGAAGAAGAGTTTGTAGGCTTTCTGACTTTAGGTTTAGTACAGATAATATTATGGAACTTGTGAGTAGTATGGCAAATCGCTATACACTCTTAATACAAGCGTCCACTTTTTTCAATGTTACTATTTTTTATATGAAC
>KL567114.1:5632-18441 GCA_000715275.1 Gyrodactylus salaris
AGAGTTCTTGTAACAGATATATACAGTGATTGTGGCTCCTCAAATTCATCAGATGAGGAAATTGATGAAATCATAGAAGAATTCGAATCAGATGAAGAGCCAGAAGAAATAGTTCCCCCCCCATGAATAAAATTATTTCTAAGTGTGGAAGCTATGAATATTCCTCTGTTCAACCTCAAGGAATAAAAACACCTGCAAGGAATATATTCTCAGCAAAACAACAAGACTTGAATTCATCTGTTGTTTCAGAACAGGGTTAAACTTGATATTAAATTTAATATATTTCTTTCAAGCTTATTCTTCTGTACAAACCCCCTCAGTTTGTCCAACTCGCATGATTCTACTCTATGCTCACAGATTACCTGTGACCTCAGTCCCCAGGAAAATAGTTTGGTCGTCGGTGACTTCAACTTCGAATACTCTGGCGGCAAACCGATTATTCTGGCAAGATATTGTGAGTCATTTTCTAATTTTAATTTTGCTCAGATAGTGAAAAAGGCTACCAGGATGGAAAAGACTATTAGATGGGTACAACTACTTTGGTAACCAATACACTTGACCTAGTCTAAGCCATGTTTAGACTCCCAAAAAAAATCAATACATATCTTGTTATGGCTGAATGAGGAGTTTTTGATTAATTTAGCTAGTTTCTTTACTAAGTTTACAATAATTCCGATCCCTAAAGTAAAGAAGTATTATAAACTTGGTCTGATTGTTGAACAGAAAAATGATCACTCTATCGCTGCTACCAAATTTGTTTGTTGAACAGGAATAAATACTTTGATAGGCATAAAGCTATGTTGTAAACTAAGGAAAACATGGTGATTATCTATTTGGATATTTCCAAAGTCTTTGACAGAATTAAGTTTTCTTTTATTGTCAAAGTCCTTACTCATTTTGATGTAAACCCCCATTGTATTAAAATCGTCTGTATAAGCTCACGCTTTGAGAGGATTTGTCGAAATTTTCTATTATAGGTATATATATAAGATCCAGAATCATTTTCATTATTACTTGGAACCTCCAAGATTTGAGGCTTTTGTGTAAAAAATAAATAATTCATCTTCACTGTTCTCTAGATAATTAAAACAATCTTTAGCATGTAGTGTAAGTTGAATTCCAATCTACTCTTTCTCTTTTAGCATGATAAGCCATTTTTGTTTATCTCTAAGACCATTTTATCCATCCCTAAGCTCTAGTAAATGTATTTTGAAGGATAAAAAATTCTTATAATCAAAATTTATTTTCTTTACATTCTGACCGCTATTTATAAAAGATTTTAGTCATCTAAATCGATAATTACCAAACAAATATCGATTTTTCCTTTTTACAATCATTATTTTGTGATAATCTCCACAAATTAGGTTTGAAAATTTTATTTTAGGATCAACGATTTCGATTAATTCACGAAATTTTGCGATAAAATGGATTTTTTGTCCTAAACTATTTTGAAGGTCTTGAAATAGGTAATTATTCGACGGAGCGATTGAGAATATGGTAGATGGTCCATCATTTCCCAATTGAGCTCTGAAATTTTTCTTCGACTCATTAAATACGTGAGGTTGAGCATTGTCTTGTTGGAACGTTACTCTTTTTCGATTAGCTAACGATGGGCGTAAAATCCGTATTTTGTCAGCAGAGTTGATTTTAATTACATTTTGGAGCAGCTCATAAGCCCCTGATATCCCACCAATGCAGAACATAATCTTCTTTTTATTGGTCGTTGTTTTAGATGAAAAAAGATGAGGATAAGATGGAAGTTGCCAAGTATCTTTTCGATGATTATTCGTGTAAAGAATCCATTTATCATCACAAGTTACAGTCCTACTCAAAAATGGGGTTTGGTTGACTTTTTAAAGTAAAGAAGGGCATTCGACAAACCTCTTTTTTTGCGCATATTTCAATTCATGAGGTGCCAAATAATCAATTTATTCACATATCCCAAGATCTTGATTTAGGAAAACGTTGTGCCAACAGAACAAACAACCTCTTGGGAGATATCTTGAATGGTTCTCCATCTAAAATATTGCTTAGAGGGTTATGTTTGCAAATCCGGTTAATTGCTTCTAGATTTGAGTCTTCCTTTAAAAATTCATTTCTTCTTTATTCATTTGAGTTTTGTGCCAAATTGGAGCGATCGTTTCTCATTTTATAGTCTCTATCTTACTTTAACGATTGATCTTTTGAATTGGATTTTCTATAAATATTTTTCAACAATCCACACTTAATTAGTAAGTAACGGTCACAGCAGGAAACGATGGGATGAGAGCTTTTAATATTACGACTTCAATATATTCAGTTTGTTTATGAAATAGCAATATAAACAACTTTTTCAAGATTCATTATTTCAGATTAAGATTCTCATAGCCAGCCTTTTATATCTCAAATTCCTCTTGCGTGTAAAAACGTTCTGTCTTCATGCTTAAATCTAGCTTCCGTTATTTGTGTAAGGTAGAGCACTGCTTTCTGAGAAAAATGCTTCTATATCATGCAGTGTCATGATCTATCAGTTATATAATATATATTAGTATTCGGCATAACTGATAAATCTTGAGACTGCTTGATCTGGAAGCTTTTTTTTCAGAAAGCAGTGCACTACCTTACACAAATAACGGAAGCTAGATTCAAGCTAGAAAGAACCATCAGGAACATTGGTGAAAGCGGCTTCGAAGTTGAAAACGAAGTAATTTATTTCTTTTGTTTTATTATGATTCTCGCTATTAAAAGTCAATTTTGAAAATTTGATTAAACTTTTTTTCCTGAGATGCACTCTAACTTGCAAACCTGTGATTATATTAGGGTTCAAATAATCCAAATGATAACTTGATAAAGCCAAAATAGAAATTTTTGTGGCTCAAATCTAAACTTTGAACTCATAGTCATTAGGATCAAAGTAATCGATAATGATTTAAAATCCTTAAACCCTAAAAACACTTTTCTGTTATAGCGAACACAAACAGGAATGAAGACTGACACATTCGAAATTAGAAATAATATTTCAAAAGATGGATTTATTAAAAAATTTAAAACACCAAGGTAAATTGTCATTTTTAAGAATTTATTCAAACTTTCAAATGATGCATCGATTTTTCAACATTTTCAAAGACAACTGAAGAAGGGAATGATCCAGCCAGTCTCGAAACGTCTTGTCCAAAAACCCCCTTGTTACAATTATTATTATTCCGTCGATTGGGAGTCCCTCAGTTCAGTCTTCAAGGATGCGCAAAGAAACTTCCCTATTGTACAACCTACTTTTCCCGATGTTAAATATAGAAATGAATTCTATCAAAATCTTTTTCAATTATATTCTAATGAAGACAAATGATGCATATATTTGAATTATCTAAATTGTACTTTTGAAACATCAACAGTTTGCTTGGAGTAGAAAAAATTTATTATTTTAATTATTTAAAAATATTACTTCATTCTCTTGGACCGTTTGTGTACCACATCGAATATCATGAATTAGAAATGTTTGCTTTTCGACAAGATTTTTGACATGTGTCTCTGGAAAAATATGATCTCTTGAATTAAAAAAAATTGTAATCTGTGTAATTGTTGGTTATGCAATGAAATGTCGTCCTCGTGTAATTAATTAGTATTGTTGCTCGAAAATACATAGAATATCTTCTTCAACTCAGCCTGTAAGAAAAAATTAATTTTTTAATTGCTTAGAAAAAGGAGAGTTTTTTCAATTTACCTGAAACTTCTTCTCCCAACAAGTGTAAATGACAATATTTGCCATTGTTGACAGCAATAGTGCGAAAAGGACTAAAAGTTGTAGAATAGGATGGCTGAAATACGGGTTGAAAATAACAAGAAAGTGTAAAAGACTTGTTGGTAACCAGAGGACACCGCCCCAAACAACTGTCTTGAATAGAGTCATAATTGTCTGAAAGAAAATAGTTTAAACAATATTTTTAAATGGCCTTTTTGTTTCTTGATTAACCATGTTCACTTTTTTTTCCACCAGATATGAAAAATTTACAAACATTTTAAGCTGTAAGCTCTATTCAATGATGCTATGATTCTCCTCGTATAAATATTCGCTATTAATCAACAAATTAATATCATTTAATAGATTTCTACTAGAATTTTCATAACAGAGTCTCTATCGGTTCACATAAGGGTTTACTAAGTAAACTTATCTCGTTGAAGAGGCTAGCAGAATCGAAGCCATGTGAAAATTCATATATCGAGGGAACAACCCCTACGTCTTGATTATTCAAGTGTAAAAGAATCACAGGAAACTTATTTTCATCAGAGATTTTGGCAATAATAACGCTCACCTTTTGTTTAGCTTTGATTTGCTTTTCATTCCAATTTTTACATTCTATACCGGGACACTTTTTGCGATATAAACTAATGATTATTGTTGAGTAGATGATAGTCATGAAGCATAATGGCAACAAACTCGTTCCTGTTAGCCAGACCAAGCCCTGAACAATATTTGTTGACCAGGATATTCCACAGATGGGCTCGTAAATGTTATAACGAGTTCTAAAGACTTCCAACAGGCTAAATACAATGCCAACGGTCCATACAAACGTTAGAAAGAGATAACATCTTCTACGCTTCGTCAGCCATCCGTCGCCTTCTATTATGGCTTGCATCGGTTTCATATAGATGATATAACGTTCAATTGCAACACCGAATTTACTCCAATTACTCACAATGAGGAAGAATGCCCAAAAGGACCGTTGGATGAGGCAGATATTCATGGGCGGATCAAAGAACATATTCGTCAAGTTTAACGGAACTACCACAAGGCCGATAAGAAGATCGCAAATACCAATACTGACCAACATATAGAAAAAGGAGGGCTTAGCTGAAGTGTAGCTGGTGGAGTCTGAGCCACTAGTCATCTTCTTCGCAACCTTTGAGAAGCCATAGACGTACACGGTGAAGATATTTCCAAAGACAGAAATTAAGCAACCGATAGCAAAGGTGCATATCACGGTGTAGACAAAGGCCTTGCTCTCGAATAACTCCTGCGCTAACATGAACATCGCTCCTAGTCTTGAGTAGAATCATTCCATACAATCTCTCATATTATTCACATTCCCGACCAATGAGATTGCAAGATTATCATAATCCTAAGTGATTGAAGATTAGTGGTGAAAAGGAGGTCTGATTAAGTTGAAATGAATTTATCAAGTGTCAAGGCTTGTAGATTAAATATATTTTAATCCTTATTTTATCACAGAAATCAAAGCTCAGATCAATAATTGCGACAAAAGGAATTTTTTTTAATTTGTAGTTATCAAGACTTCAACCGGACTGAAATTTTCATCAAAGCCTAATTCCAAGGACTATGAAATTTTTAAAGATTTTTTTAAATTCATTTGATTAATTGTGAAACACTTTGACTACATGTTGACTCCATTAACAACATATATTGGGGCACAAAAGTATTTATAAACTAGGTTTTTTTCAAATTACTAACAAATTTTAAAGATAAATATCTCTTATTCGACTTGTATTTGTAAAATTTGGACGTCCTGAAAATTTTCTTAGGTCGAATTTGATATTCAAAATAAAAATGACTCAGGTATTTGAACACTTGATAAAATTTTTTTTAATGATGAGAACTAAATTTTTGGATGAATAAAAACTAATCCAACTAGAATAGGACATAGAGTGGGTTATGATAGGTTTATCGATAATTTAAAATCTTCGAAAAGTTGTGTATAGAGTCAAAAGAGCTTTCACTAGACTTCAAAGAAATCATAGTAAATGTTCACAATAAAGGTAAAGGCTATTGAGAAGTTGCAAAAGTTTTGAATCTCAAGAGATCAACAGTTGGTGCGATAATTTGGAAATGGAAGAAGTTGAAGAAATGAACAATTCGAAATCATAAAATTTTTGCAGCCCTAATATTATAATATATTTGCAAACTTGCATAGGAATATGAATGAGGGTCGAACAGGCGAATTTCGCAAAACGCAATCATTTGAGATCTAAATATGGGAACTTTAGGCTCAGCTAGGAATTTAAAAAATCTTTGTCTGAGATTTAAATCTTAAATTTCTTACCATAGAAAGAAACTCTGATAAAATATTACTTTTCTAAGGGAAAACTAATCTGATCAACTTTGGAGTCGAGCTTAGAGCTCATTGAATATCTTTCCTCAGTGATTTATGGCAGATTTGAGAAAAAGGGTAAATATAAGAATATAAAATATTTTTAATTTGGAAACAAAAATATTTTTAGTAAGAGAAACTACTACAATTCCGATGTATTCTTTAGAATTTATTTTCAACCTACATCGAATTGTAATATTAATACTCAATTTTAACTGCCTATTTTGTTGAAATGATTAGATTTATTTCTCTACTTTCAAATGAATTTCCTTAGAGAAATAATTTCCCAGAACTGTGAAACTTAATTAAGGATTTTGATTAATTTTTTAGTGTATTGTTGCATGTCAGTTTTACTTTGAGGTTTTGAATTGTTCATTCTCAAATCCCGTTTGATATGGATGCATTGAGGGATATTTTACTGTTATAGTCATTATTGTTTTTCGTCTCTGAAAATTGTACACTTTCAAGGGGTACATAGTTTTTCTACCCTTTTTCAGGTTTAATAATTTCTGGCTATAGTATTATTGAGTAGTATGATGATTTTATTTTAGCTGCAAAATTATATTTCATGAGACGGATATGAACGAAAATTAAATAAAAATTAAACTTTTATTTCTTTGAATTGAGTTTCATAGCCCAGTCTAACTCTTTTCGGGATCACATGAGGGGTTATAATGGGGAAGGCAGTTTATAACTATTGTAACTCGTCAATCTGAATAAACCTAATTCATCCTGCTATGGGTAGCATGGCCAAGTGGTGAATGATTGACCTCCCATTAATTTGACTCTGGTTCGAATCCAGCCCTCGCCCTAGGAACTTTCTCTCTCACTCAAATGGAAACTCACATTTGTTCGCAGTAATGACTTTCCACGATATCAAATCGATGATGCTATGTTGTTCAGACTTACACACCGCTGCTCCGATCGAAATACTACTCACAAACTCATTAACGACCAACAGGGATGACGACCCTCTTCAATAAGACTGATTGCCTCATACATTAATTTTTGTTACACTATTTACAAAGTAAACTCATTTCGAAGAGGTAGGATACAGGAATCGAATCCACATCATATGAGAAATCATATTTTAGGACATGGGGAACAATCCTCTACACCAAATTTCCAGAAACATGATTTACAATACACCTTAAATCTGAACCCGTAACATATACTGTAACTGCAGTATAAGATTTTAAGAATATTCTATACACATTTAGTCGAAAAATAACCCTCTCAGTCTAAATTATTAATTATACTTCTAAAAAAAGTTAAAGTCTTCTAATAGACATAATAGCAAGCAATTGAGACTTAAATAAAATCTTGATCGTTTTCTGGTTGGTTCCAGTAGTGATGTTGCTATAACTAGTCTAAAGTTGAAAAGATCCTATTTTTCCTAATTTAAATTAGATTTATTGAAGTCTTTAACATAGAGAAGCCATGCAATAACCAGACTTCCAAACAAAATCCATGGAAAGATTTTCATATACTATTTTTCAGCTGGTATCTCAGCTCATTATGGATCCGCCAACAGTCCTGTCGTGTACGAGGACTGACAATTGGAGGATTTGTGTTGATTAGAAAAAAATTTCTAGGTCTAGAACAGACCATTTTATTTTATGTACCTCCATAACCCTGTACAAATTCTATAATTCAAATACTTCTTTTTCTAAGAAAAGAAAATTAAATTCTTTCTTCATTAATAATCTCCCAGCTTTTCTTGCCTCAATTTCTAATATTTAGTTGTTGAATGGCAAATTTTTCTATCTATAAAGGTCATTCCAATAGTTTATCTATTTCAGGAAATATGACATGCGTTGAATTGATTTTGTAACAGCTACAAATAATAAAATATTTATCTTAACTGTGATCGATTTTTTATTTACATTTTTAAAATTGTTAGCCGTATTTTTGTGTAAGATAGGATGGATTTCTATAAAACTTTAAAAAAAATATTCTTCGAGTGTTAAACCGTGGTTGACCGTTTCACACATTAGTTAAGTTTTCTATGCTTTGAAGTCTGCTGATTTATATGAGACATATTAAAGAGAAGTTATAATCAATCAATAATACAAAGGGGGGGGGAAAGAAAATTTGCGATTAATGTCTCTCACATGAATCAACAGGGTTTAAACTTCAAAGTATAGAAAACTTGTCTAGTGCATAGAATAACGATTAACCCTAGAATTTTACGATTGATACTCTTTAATCTATTCATAGAATAATCTTTGCAAACAGCACTGTCACCTTTGTCATTTCTTAGAGGATCCATTTGATACCATATGGCATGTTAGAGTTACTCAAAGCTGTGGAGCTCCTTTAAGTTATTTAGGAATTCCCGTTTAGATAATCGTCTCTTGATTGAATTGTGCGGATTATTAAATTCATTATTTTTGGATAATTAAATTTTTTAAATCAATGCATCTTGACATTAAGCATTGGACCATTCCTTAAATAAAGTTTATCAAACAGCTTCGAGAAATATAGAGGGTGCTGAATAAGAATTCGATAATAAAATGGTTTCAAATAACTACAATTCACCTTTTCATAAGCACTACTCTTGATCTGTAAAGTATATGGTTTATGCTGGATGAGATAGATTGACCAATGAGAAAGTGGGGTAGATGATATATATTTAGTGCGAGAACTAGGGTGATTTATCGACGGAACCTTGGGATGTGAATGCTGCTATTTTGACTTTTTCAAATTTTCAAAGACAACTGAAGAAGGGAATGATCCAACCAGTCCCGAAACGTCTTGTCCAAAACCCCCTTGTTACAACGAGATTATTATTATTCCGTCGATTGGGAGTCCCTCATTTCCATCTTTAATGATGTGCAAAGAAACTTCCCTATTGTACAACCTATTTTTCCCGAGGTAAAATAAAGAAATTTGTTCTATCAAAAAATTTTGAAGAGGGTTACAAAAAAATTAACCACGATTCGCCAACGGTGATGATTACCTAACAACTCAAGTTTGAAGTTATGTTCATGATGTCAATAGAAAGACCAACTCGTAAAGCATTAGATCAAGAAACAAGTCAAAGATTAATCTAATTCAAACTCAGACCAAAATTCAATTGGCAAACAAGAATTTAAAGACGATTCGCCATAGGTGATGACTACCAAACCCAGCTGTTTAGAAATTTGAATTGAGACTATTAGTCTAATAGTATTAGAAGCTTTTTGAACAGAAATTACTACGCCATTCATTATTTTATTTATTCCCATTCATCACATCTTCGTACGAGTGTTTGAGAAGTTCTTATTATTCGACTTAAGTAATAAGCTATTAAATAATAATCAATGCTCTACAGTGTTTTGAATAAATGCTTCAAATTATTATAGGAACAAGTGATTCAAAGTTTCATTGTCGCTACAGATATCAGATTACCGATCAACTTCAAGAGAATATTCAACTTTTCGATTTTTTCCGAGGCTGTATTCTCAGCTGGGCTGTTTTTACTGTCTGCCTTACTGCCGTCTGAGTTGAAAAGGGAAAATAGCCCTGAGGCTATTCCTCCTAGAGGCTGTGAATCTGAACTTTTTGAAGCCGAGTCTGCTGGTGGACTGTCTTCTGGGGCTGCTTTATCACCGGACGGATAAAAGTAGGATAACATATCTAGTGCTAAACTCTGAGCTCCAGAGTCAGCCGGAGGTGCTGCATCAGGCGCGGCTGGGGGTTCAGCTTTGGATGCATCCGACTTGAACATGGAGATGAGTTCAGAGGCCAGATCGGTAGTGGATATCACCTGGTTCAATAGTATTTTCAAATCTTGTCTCTTGGATATTGATTGAGACTCATCTGCTATCCTGAATCTACTTCTTGATTCAACAATATTTGCTATAAAAAACATTATTAAAATTTCTATTCGGTGAAGATGCATTATCAAAGAAAGAAATAAAGTAAAAAACATGTCTATTTATTCACGACATGCAGATGTTGTCGAATTTTGCTTAAGAATGTAGCAAAATAATCGAGAAATACCTATTTATTCTTGAAAACCCTTTTAATGATTTTGAGGAAATATTCTTATACACAGAATATGAATTTAGAGACGATGGGATGTGAATGCTGCTTTTCAAAGACAACTGAAGAAGTTTCAGTAGAATCCAAGATTACGAATGATTAAGAACAATAATTTCTACCATATTGAATATTTTATTCAAGAGTAATAGTATTCAGTTTACGATTTCATTGAAAGAAATAAGAAATCGTCGAATTAACTGAATCTCATCTAATTCATTTCGAATGAAACAAAAATATCCGTCATCTTGAATTTTACTGAAACTTCTAATTTAAGCTACGAAGAGGAAGAATTTAATTTTTTAATTTTCCACATAAATCAACAGACTTCAAAGTATAGTAGTATTGCACTTTATTTATATCGGGTAACCCTAACGCTATATATTGGAACTTGGGGAACAAACCTCTACGACACACCTCACAAAGTCTAAGAATCTGAAGCTGCGCACTTTTTCATAGAAAATAGTATTTAACAAAATGATTATAATATGGTATTTTTACACCTGACTTGTCAGTTTTAATATAGCGGACCATATCTATATCTCTTTCGTCTACGCCCGGTGAAACTCTTTAAAATTTCAAAAGAAACCACAGAAGCACTGAGTACAGCGGCGAATGAGCTCAACGCATTTGACCAGGGATCACAACTTGTATGGATGTGAGGACAACTTGGCATGACCGGTGGTAATGGTGGGACAGCTTTCTGTGTGGTTGTTGTAGTCGTAGACTTTTTTGTTGTAGTGGTCGGCTCTGGTGTTGTAGTGGTCGGCTCTGGTGTTGTTGTAGTCGGCTCTGGTGTTGTCGTGGTCGGCTCTGGTGTTGTAGTAGTCGGCTCTGGTGTTGTAGTGGTTGGCTCTGGTGTTGTCGTGGTCGGCTCTGGTGTTGTCGTGGTAGTTGTCTTCACGGATCCGTCATAGTTGATGAAGCCGTTCAATTTCAAAAATTCATCCAAATCAAAGGTGAATTCACTCGTTGTCTTACTAGTAGTGGTTGTCGCCTCCTGAGTGACTGGGGAAGTTCCGTCTCCAAAGGTAAATACGTAGGAATCAATTTTCGCTAAAGAATTAAAGATAATGAGCAACGGAAGGAGTTTCATTTTAGATGATTGAACAAAATGATATTTTGTTAGATAATTTATTTGTTTCACACTAAAGATATTCAATCAATTTCAATTGCTAAAAATAAAACTGTTTTACCATATTAAAGGTGGAATTTCTCTATTATTATATCAAGTTATGTTTATAAGAATTTTAATATTAAATGTAATTAAGAAACACTTATGCTGAAAAAACTGTCTGATCCCCGCTCATTTATAGCGGTTTATCATCGCTATAACTTCTCATTTTCCTCCCGTTGATGGGTGAAAAGTTTGGGATAGTAGTTGTGGGGTTTGTAGGTCTACGCCACGGACAAATTTCTACTAAATGCATAACGGGGATTTGCGAGGGTTTCGCATTCTTTCCAATGTCTTTTGATAGCAGTGTCTCCGACATGAAAGTGTTAGTATATTCGTTCTTCAAGTCGTCTGTTCAATATGTCTTTACACCACCGATGATGTAACATTCAATGATTGCTTACGTTGAAAAGTTTATTCGGTTTGCAAAACTATGCAGAGTTTTTTTAGTTGGAAAGACCTCATTGAATTTGACTGTGATTGTTTTATGAAAAATGTAGGAATTGCTATCCCTTCTGAATGGAAGGCACATAGTCACCGGTTTTTGTTGCACTTTTTTGTTGTGACGGGATTTGAGTCTACAAAATATATTCTGAAGATGGTTTTTCCACAAAAACTTGAGAGTAATAATTGAACATTTTTATCGCATTTTCTTTTCTATTAAGTTTTCAAATAACTTCCTTTTCCGTTCTCGTAACATTGACATACAAAAAAGAGATTTCTATTTCGATGTCCATTGTAAATGCACTGCTTTGATGGGCTGAATTGAAAAAATTGTTCTCACCCAGAGCCGTAGAAAATGGAAAAGATGGTAACCAAAACCAATTTAAAACTTTTTTAAATTTACTAGATGATTTTTCAAAATTCAGTATGTTGTCTATACTGATAACTGATAATAAAAGTTTTCTGGTCTTGGAAACTGTCTGGTAAAAATATACGATTGCATATTTAATAAATAAATATTATTTATACATATTTTAGAGCAAACACATATTTTATGCATATTTTTTGGGATTTAAAAATATGATGTGTAAGTATAACCTATCGACCAATGAGATTGCTTCAATTAGACATAGGCTAACCTTTGTTACAAATAATGAAAAAATTGATTAGTATGTGACTGTCGCTTTAAAAAAAGAGTATTCTTTGTTTACTTCAGTCATTTCATCATGGCAAAGTACGTTAGAGAGTACCCAAGGAAATTTAAGCTTATCTATGGATATTTGCATTGTCTTATTTGGTACATAACTGCGCCAATCAAGTGAGAGCTGAATTTGAGGAAGGACCTTATTCCGTCTATAAAAGCATTGAAAGTAAAGACAAGAGAACATTCAGAAGAGTTTTTCGGATATGAAAGACGATGGAATAATTGTCAAGAATCCTAAAAGTGCTGTGATCTCAAAAATCCTTTTCAATACAGACTATTGCCAATTTTTGTTGACAATAAAAATCATTTTATAAATTTAAACTTTTTAAAGCTTATTAGACAATAACTAAGAGTACATATTTTTATGCAATAATAAAAA
>JJOG01005150.1:0-17604 GCA_000715275.1 Gyrodactylus salaris
GCCATTCCAGTAGCTCCACGAGTATTTATACCGAATATTTATTTTGCCTAGGTTGAATTTCCACAATCAAGAATCCACGAAGATATGCTCTTTCTGATTAGTAAATCCCGCTGCGTCAACGACTCCGAATTGGAAGCAATCCAAGTACGCAAAGGCACTAGTGCAGCCTCACATCAGAATGCCATTTTGGCACAAAACATTGAAGAGCATCCGTCCGAAGGAATCTCTCTGGCGTGAGTTTAAGCCTCCTATTAGAATCTTGTGTATGTGAATTGAATAAAAACTGGAGATTGCTTGTATTTCATTGGTCAATAATTATTTTCAAAAATATTTCAATGAAATTGTAAAAACAGAATGATTATTATTCATTAATATTTTCTAGAAACTTTCTCAGCTCAGTGACAGAGATTGAATCCAATGCAAACAACTGAGGCAGTGTATGATTTTAATATGAAATTTTCTTGAAAATGAAATGAAAAAACAACAGAATTATTTGCTTTTGATAAATATAATCTTTTCTTTTTATCAGTCAATTTCTTGTTTTCTATGAAAACTCCCATAGAAGTTAAAAGGTCATTATGCAAGTTAGGCGAAAAAAAATTATCTGATTGCGACTCAAATAGCCGAAGCAGGGGCAAACTTGAATTGAGTAAGATTACTTTCTATTGGCTAGAAACCAAAATATGTGATCAAATGAGAAATGATACTCAACATTTTTTTTTCTTTGAATTGAGTTTCAAAGCCGAGTCTAACTCTCTTCGGGTTCACGTGAGGGGTTATAATGGGGGAGGAAGGTTTTGAAACTATTTACAAAGTAAATATGTTTATTTATTTATATGTTTACAATATTTAGTTTTAAAAAATTACTTGTCAATAAACATAAGCCAAAAAAATGAGATTACTTTTTTTATAAAATCTTCTCTGCTACACTCCTTACTGTTCTAATAAGAAATAAAAAACGTTTTAAACTTTGGATTTGAAATTAAAAAATTAAAATACGTTTTTTTAGTTTTTTTCGATGGGGCTCTCAGGTTTTGATAGGTATGCGTAAAACGAAGTCATATTTTTGAATAGAATCTGATTAACTATTAGACAATTAAACAATGATCAAAAAACTCAAAAAAATTCAAATATGGCTTAGTGAACACGGAAAATTACGAGCCCTTTCCTCCTAAGCTTAAATAAAAACCTATCGGATTTCAAAGGCATTTGCAATACTTTACTCCCCTTATTTTTGTATTCAGAGATAATAAAACTCATTTTTAATAAAGAATTTGATGTAAAAGGGATTCATCACAGTGATATCAAAAAAAAGGTATGGTTTACTTATCAGTAGTGCTTATCCAAAAGATGATTGGGGTTATTTGAAGAAATTCTGTTTAACTTATTCGTCCTCTATATTTGTGAGATCTGGATAAACCTTTTTTCAAATAGCAGTGGCTTATTGTATTGTATTCTAGAAGAGTTCAACTAACCTTTTATGAATTTAATAATTCTGACAAAATTTGACTAAATTACTGACAATTTCTTGAGAACTTTCTTGAAACAGTCAAACTACAATTGCAAAGTCTTATGATAAATTTGATGGATTTTCAGCTTATTTCTAAATATATCTATTAATTTTAGTTATCAATCACAGCCAGTTAGACTATACTGTATAGCACTGGTCTGACGGAAAAGTGGTTCAGGTTCGAATCCACTCTCCGGTCGACTCTCGAAATCCTGCCTTTCGGGTTCTTATACTCTTAAGTGCGTGGAAACGAGAGTGAAACAGAATTGATAAGTGCAACAAAGTGGTGCTGTCATACATTCCTTTTAATTCAACATTAATCGTGTATATCTTCTCAACACTTTCATGTCTTGGTTTTAAACAATCTACTTTGCGAAAAAAACATTTTATCAAAAGTTAATTTAATTTACTGATAAGCGGAAAGTCAAATTTTGAAAACATGCCTAACCGAGAGGTACCATTCTTCAAGGAATATTTACTTCCTAAGGCTAGTGCCAACAAGATTGTCTCCATCCCTATTCACCTAACAGTAGACACTTCTAAAATACCCAAACTTGGCGATGAAATCATGAACCATTTAAAAGAGACCTCCAAAGACTCTTGGTACAGCGGCGAAGGCTTCCTCCTACATCCAGACGCCTCCAATCCATTAGCTGTCGATTGGATCTTCCTCTTAGACGTTCTTAACTACTCATTTTGGTCTACCAAGCCTAAATACGAAGTGGAATACAAAGGGAAGAGTTATACTGGCTACTTTGCCCTTTGCGCCGCTATAAGGCGAGCTATGGAAGCCGGTAAAATAGAGCCAACGCTAACTTCGCTTAACAAATTATCAGATGAAGAAATCAAAGTTGTATTTGAGGGAAAGTCAAATGTTGAAATACCACTTCTGAGGGAAAGAATAAACTCAATTCGCATAGAAACTCGAGCCCTAGATGAAAAATTTATGGGCACTTTTACGACCTGCCTAAGGGAAGCCAAAGGCTCAGCAATGAAGCTTCTACAGATAGTTGTTGACAACTTTGAGACATTTCGAGATGTCGGGGAATACGGAGGCGAAAAGATTAGCTTTTATAAGAGGGCGCAAATCCTCATAGCTGATATTTGTCTGTGCTTCAAGTCGCAGGGTATTGGAAAACTTGACGATTGGAATGAATTGTCGGCGTTCGCTGATTATCGCGTGCCACAGGTCTTGAACTTTTTTGGTGTAATCTCCTACGATGCAGAACTCGAGAGGATGATTAAGAACGAAGTGCTTATCGAAAATGGCAATCTTGTGGAAATGGAAATTCGCGGATTCACCATTTACGCCTGCGAGTTAATTAAAGATTACATAAACACAAAGTACGGACCGGACTCATGTAATTCTGTCAATGTTGACAATTTCCTATGGGAATTCAGGCGTAGTAAGGCCACGGAAATAGATGACCACGTGGGAATGCATAGAACACGATGTATATATTACTGAGAAGAAATTATTTTGTTTAAATAAATCAAGACTTTTTGATAAGAATGATATGTGTATTTTGGAAAAAGTTTCAATATGAAAAGGAATGATTCGAGTTTTTAGCTGTTTTTAAAGGATTTAAAAATCTCTATTTATCAATAAACCGCCAATTGGTTGTGTGATTTACCAACGATTAATTCCTAAAATTCTAACACCATAAAGACAAGGGAGCTTTGGGATTATAGCCATCAAGACAAGCGTAACGCTATTTATAAATCCGTGATAGGGATCGTATTCAGTGTAGAAACTAGCCATGAGGAATCTATAAAATAATGTAATTAAATTACATTATTGAATTACAAATGTGAATTTATAAAAAAAAAATTGACTTTTTTAATCTCTTCCTAGGAGTTTCTTCAAATGAAATTTAAGAGCAAATACTTTTCATATTAAAAATTAGACAAAACTGACCAAAAATATCTGAATATGTAAACCTTATATATTTTTTTGTTCAAGTGTTCGTTCTTTCTTCAATGATGAGTCATGAATAAATAAATAAAAATAACTAAAATATTTGTAAGCGCAGAAGAATCTTCTTTGGATATTTTCGAATATGCTTTTTATAAAAAAGTAGATTTTTTTTGCTAAAGATTATTAATTTAATGGTTGATTAGACACGAGAGACTATCATAAAAGAGTTATTCTCAATCCATAAAATATTTTTGGCATGTTTTTATCTCATTAGAAGATAGATAACAAAGAGTCACTTTGAACTCACAAGATTACAGGAACAACAATGAGAAACTTTTTAGTGGGCGAGAATTGAGTACCATTATCGAATTGCTCCCATTGAGTTAGAACGCGTGCCTTTCCCTGGTCAGTTGTCTCGTAGGGACTACCCTTTTCCCAGTGAAGAATAAAGTACATAACCTTGATAGAGTTAAACGAAAATTAATTACAACATTATGAATTGAACAGGTTAGGGTCCATACGAGAGCAACACTAAAGAACGGCATACACAAGAGAATAAAGTGACAAATGAATAAGAGAACGATATACGTCAGCCAAATGCCCTTTGAGTTGAAGTACTCATGTGTGGGGTTAGGAGTGGAGGTTGCAGTACCTACTTGCATAATGAACTACTTGTTGGTTAGAATTATTTATTTGTTGAATTATTGTTACACTTTTTGAATACGCTGGTTGATGTAACAAAAATTACTTGAACAAATTGTTGTTTTATTGAATTCTGTGCCGATTCAAAAACAAAAAGTTCTAAAATGCCTGTCAAGGTAAATTTATGGAATTATCTAATTTTAGAAATTCCAAGTTGAAATGTCTTGCAAAGGATGCTCTAATCAGATATCAATGGTTCTTGCAAAATATGGTAAGTTTTGTAATTAATTTATTCCAAGATTCAAACCTGGAGCCTGTTTTCGACATTGATAATAACATGATAACGATCGATACAGAATGTGACGAGGTGGAAATAAAAAATGTCATTGAAAAAACGGGAAAATCTGTTGTTATTATTCGGTAATCTCGAAAATTCTCAACTTATTATCATAAAAAGTACAAGTAAGCAGTTGAAATTGTTTATCATCCACCTCTCTAGTGTCCAATCCATAAGCTAATTCTCCATCATTCCGATTCGCAACTCTATACAATTCCTGATTTCCTTCCAGCTCATCAATTCTCATCAGGGTGAATCCAACGTACATTGCTGCAATCCAAACGTCTACATCTGTTGTAAATTTATGTCGCCATATACCGCCACCTTCAACGTGAATCTTCCTTAGTGGTTCGTGGGGATTTCTCAAATCCCATATTCGCAAATGTTCATCATAGCTAATTTTGATTAGTAAATTTTTTAAACCTCACCTGCCCGTTGATATTTTATTATCGGAATAGTTTAGAATCTGGCAGACTCCCGCATCGTGTCTAAAATGTTCAACTTATTAAAAAACTTACTTTAACGTCATGCTGGTCTTGAAGGTTTTTCCATCAAAAATCTCAGCTAGGCCTGAATCGGAACCAATGGCAATTGAGTCATTAATAAATTGACAGCACCAAGATTCAGTGGTCGAAGCTTGACACTGATTCAAGACCTTCATTGTCTCTTTTTCGCAAAGATAAAAGTTACCCTTTGTGCAGACAGACAACAGTCTATCGGAATTATAGTCTATGTAGGTTAGAATTGAATCTTGGGAAATATTTATTTCACGACCATCACTAGCTACTGACAAGTAGCCCACACTTCCATTAGAGGTTGCATAGTAAATTACATCTCCGTCCCATGTCAGGTCGAGGACACCGGATAATTCACAAAACTTTACTTGTTTGAAAGCTTCATTAGCATTCAATATCGATATTCCACCAACACGTTTGCTGATAGCCTGTAATTTATGCGTAAAATTATGCAATTTACTTCTTTATATTCGTACATGGCAACTGCAACCCAACCGTCATTCACTTTTACACAGTCAGTGTGATAATTGAATTTTTCATCGTGGACTTTAGTGAGATTGATCTAAGAAATATTTATTTTACTATTGGCATGTAATCTATTATAACAGTCATAGAGAGACGAGGATTACAAAAGGAGATAGTTTTTGATATGCAAGAGCTCCCAAAAAACTAATTGTCCTCCTTTTGCATCTTCGACTAACGAATTCTGTAAAAGAAAAGATGAGTCAATTTCAGCCGGAAAATTATATTTATATCAAATGTGAATAATTTCATTTTACATTCCAACCTCGCCAGCCTTGGCTTTCTGGAGTTTCTGAATGCGAGCCATTGACTTTTGACTGAGCTGGCCACCACCCCAGTGTCTACGAATCTCCTCATAACGGGAGTTATAATTTGTATTTACAGCATCAACAATCTTTGAGTACTTGGATTTGTCCTCGTCTCTAAACTTGGTGAAGCAAATACATGTAGTATTTTTCCTTCTGACAATGGAGCCCAATCTAGCTTTATTCTTGATTATGCAATAAGGTACTCCCATCTTCCTGCAGAGAGATGGCAAGTGGAGGACCAACTCAATGGGTTCCACGTCGCTAGCAATCATAACTAGTTTGGCTTGCTTTTTCATAACGGCCTGAGTGACCTCTCTAATGCCGTTCTTGACGGATACTCTCTTAGCCAAAGGCTTATCGACCTTATCCTCAACCTTTCTCTGAGCCCTGACCTTGAGCATGGCTTTTCTGGCGTGCTTGGTGTAAGGACGGTACTTCTTGCAGAGGTCCAAGAGCTGTTTAGTCGTCTGCTTGTCGAGAGTTTGGGTGAATTGATTGATAGGAGGAGGGACCTTCAACCTCTTCTTGAGGATAGCCTTCTTACGTTGTAGAATAATGTATCTTGGCCATTTAACAAATCTATAGAGATCACGCTTGGGTTGAATTGACTGACCAATTCCAAAGTTCTTGGGGCGAGCGACAATAAGAGGATCTTTAGCGTCTTGAACTTGCTTAGTCTTTTTCTTCATGAAGTCGGGGATGGCAGCCACCTTTTTGCCACGTCCCTTTGACGGTGAAGGGGTGTCATCAACTTGGATATTTGTGTTGAGGTTTTTGGCTGTGATAACCTTCTTTGACTTGACCATGCTAAAACGATTATAATGTGCACACTAAATTTAATTGGGATAAACAAAACTCGAGTTATAAAAGTAACTAACACGAAGAACAAGTAATTTGTGGGAATTTAAAATTATGGCAAATAATAAACTCAAAAACTCAAATGCTAATATTGAAGAGGTAGGTAGTCAGAAATTATTTTAAAAGTATCTAGTTAGAAATGGACTGAGAAGGACTCTTGAGGAGTTCAAAAAAGAGAATTTCTATAAAGAGTTGTCTGAACAAGAAGTTATTGTAAGATTTGCAATTGACTTTTGATAGAAAAAGCTCGAACAATGCCTTCTGAAGTTTGATAAGACAAACTTTGATATAATTTATCAATCAAATTTTGATCAGGGATCCGAGGATACTCTTGAGATTAAACTACTTTCAAATGTCTACTTTTCATTTAGAAATTCAAAAGTAATTTAAATTTGTAACTCCTTCCAAGTCCAGAGTACTCGAAGACTTTTTGCATGAAAACTCTTCTCTCCTTTGCGATAAGAAGCATCTCTTGAAATATTTCGCCTTTCCATACGTAACAAATCCAGAAATGCACCAAGATTTCAAGGAGATTTTAACCGACTCTTGGCGTAAAAAGTTCATAGAAAGAATCTCAAAAGACTTTCGAAAAGATCACACTATAAAAAGTCTTCCGCCAGACGTAGTAAGCGAATAAATTAATCTCTTAGTTCATCCATCCTGATTCTGCTCAATACGAGAGAAAGTATAATGTCTACAAGAAGAAATATCAAAAGCTCTACTTGGACTATCAGAGTCTTATTCAAATATGCACCGACTTGATTATGGGAATCGAGAGGCTGATCCATAAGAAAGAGCTCCCAGATGACTTTATCCAACAAACCTATATGAAGTTAATTAACAACCAGCATTCCCACGAAGCAAACAACAACTTGGATAGCAATTCTAACATTGTTAGTACAAAATCCTCGATTATGAAGTTGAATGAGGCCTTTGAAAATTTGAGTTGCCACCAAAAGGAGCTCGATTCGGATTCCTTGTATCCGTTGAATTATCAAATAATTAAACGCGATCTCTACGAAGGAGAGACAAAGACCAAGGCGTGTTTAGTACAAGCTCTTCGATGGCGTATTACAAAGACCACGCAAAAGTCTGGCCTCGCTTGGGCGAAGGAGTACATTGATGTAGATATTTTGAACCTTGACGTCAAGGATGAGAAGGGCTGGATTTATATGGCCCTACTGGGGAGGGATCGCCATCTACCCGATCAGGCTTCCCGATTTGTTAATACACTCGCTTCAATGTTCCTAGGGAGGGGTTACATGTGCTCATATGAAAAGTTCATTGACTTTTTATCATTTCGGTGCATGAAGGAGAAAACGGACTCTGTTACGAGGGAGAATATTCTGGGAACTCTGCAAAAGATGAGCCTCAAGTGAGTTATCTTGATTGATTTTAGAATAAAATTTGATTTAAAATCAAGGCAAAAACCAACAGAAAATATACATACTACTCACAAGTAGCATTCATAGATTTAATACTTCAGAAAGATCTATTTGATGATATTTTCTAGTTAACACAATATCAACTTTTAGCATACGTGCTAAACATCAGAATATGCTTTTTAAATGCCCAAGTGTTTAATCATCTTTTTGTCTTTCAGATCAAATGTCTCAAATACATTATTGGATAACGGATTCATTAAATGGCTTATTGAATTAATTAACGACAATGATAATATATCGGAATACTCACTCCGGTATGGCCTAGCCTTATTGATGAATCTAGTGTGTTATAAAAAGGGTAAATTATTCAAATTTTTACCAAAATACGCTTTTTCTGTGCATACGCAGAAAATTAAATCTGAATTGAGAGAATATGAATTACACGAAGATGTAATAATGCCTCGAATATACATTTTCTGGTTTACTCTTGTAGGGTCGGTTTTGTGTCCCATTTGAACTCTATAAAACGCTTAGGTAAACTGGCATGCATTGAACCTGCCGAGGAGCTGTTAAAGACACTGACGAACACCTTCTACGAGGAGAATATTGAGATATTCCCTTATGTCACAGGCATCCTCTATACAATATTATTTGTGAAGGAGATTCGTGAAATTGGAAAGAAAATAAATCTCAAGGAAATTCTCAATTCATGCAAGGAGTCTATTTCTCCCGATGTGGAAGAGCAATTCGATTATATTCTAACTCAATTAGAGAATGGTGAGTACATTAATTTTAAGGTCTCTCGACACTTAGTAGAGCCTTGGCGAGATTTGAAATGAGCGGTTATTTGTCAATACTTGATTTAAAAAAATAATTAAATTCCTTTTGTTGAATTCTTCATGATTCAACACAAGGATTATATTTACCCTTAATTTAAAACGTTTTAAAAAACATTACTAAATTTACTATTTTTTCTTACTCAAGTATAGATGGAAAAATTGATACTTAAAACTGAATCGAAAGCAAATTTTTTATTATTTGAATTGAATTTTTGTTTTAATTCACACCAAAGTTAAATTTTATCTTTCAAAATTCCATATGTGAAATTGACTAGAATAAAAATCCTAATTCTTTATCCTCTACAGATGATAATGAAAGTATTACTAATGATAACCAGGATGATAATCGAAGCTCTGTGAGTTTTAAGCCATTTATTTAAAATCATTTCTAGAGACTGAAATAGAATAATTCAAAAGTTTTTGGTTATTCTAAAGTAGAAAAAATCGCATATTTACAGTTTTTTTTCTAAAATGGTAGGAAGAATTCGATGATCTTGATGGCTACTTGGACGCAAATGATAAGTTGTATGAAAAATACGAAAGTATCGAGGAGAATCCGCTAGGAGAAAAGTTCCTAATGTTGAATTATTGCCTGATGGATGAGAATAACAAGTCCCAGAATATCCTCTTGGTCAATAACGGGGATGCGACGGACATTCCAACAGACACTGAGATCTCGGTGCGAGAGCCAAGTGAGAAGTCTTCTAGTTCCCAGTCGAAGAAGTTCTCAAAGACGGCATCACCAAAGGGTCCCAAAGAGAAGAAGACCGTAGTCATTTTATCACCAACACATAGGTTTGTATAAGCTGGTTTCCTCTCTCTGACTTATATTCATTTACACTCTAAATTTAGCATGAAAAAGCTATCTAGTGAGTTGAAAGTTTTATTTATAGGTTGTTGTGAGTCATACATTAGAATAATGCTCTACTCTCATTGGTTCTTCAAATGTGTTGGATAAAGAAAAAACACCAATCAGAGTTGAGCATATTATTAATTCTCAATTGCTTTTGGTCAGAATAAAATTACCTTATGGGTAATAAAATCCCACCCATATTCACATACTTTTTACGCAATGACATTCTCACGCACATCGAGAGTAAGATAAAGAAAATTGAGCATCTTTCAATTGCAGCTGCAGTGAAAAAGAAGCCAGACCCCTTTTCGAGTCAGCCAAAGATACCAAGAACTCCAGAACTTTGAGAGTGAACAAAATAATTTTCCATTCTTATAAAGTTTTACAAAAAAATAAATTTTGCTAATGAAAACCTATGAATATTTACTTGGTTAGTGAAGCGATCAGAAATATGATGCTTTTGTATTTTTGGGAAAATTCGTGGTGATTAGTTTCAAACCCTCCTTCCCCATTATAACCCCTCGTGTGAGAGTTAGACTCGGCTATGAAATTCAATTCAAAGAAAAATGGATATCTCGTATATTATTTAACATTCTGAAAATATGATGCCATGATATTTTTTTCATCCCTTCATAATGATTATTTCGTCCATCTTTCTTCTTAATCTCTAGTCGATATCTTGTGATCGAAGTCTTCAATAGAATAACTGGTCAGAGTGAATATTCAAGAGAGTTTTGGCCAAGGTGTTTAATTACTTTACGAAAGAAGTGTTTCATTAAAAAGTTTTATGTATTTTTATATTTATCAATGACATGAGAAGTCATAGTGAGCAATCCTCTCTACCATCCATCCAGTAAACTAGCGGAATCCCGTTCCCTATCTAAACTGAGAGACTTGGTTCGTGTCTCACCCTGTCTATCTTCGAGAAAATTGAATCTCGTTATAAAACTCAATTCTCTCGAGAATGTGATCTTGTTATTTGAGGTTATAAGTCAAGAAGCTCAAGAAGGAAATTCGAGATAAAAAGGCATGGAATTTTTTTATAAATCCACCGAGAGAATACATTAGGGTAATTAAATAAACAATCCACACGATCTTAACTCTTCGAATCAATTCTTGTTCAAGGATCACATCGAATTCATATCCTTCCATACGAAGAGGGAGATAAAAAGTAATCAAATGACATTCAAATCAATCTCTGATCCATTCACCATCCGATAGATCTTTGCGAGAATGCTCTTTGTCTGCAATTTGCTCTTGTCTAGGCATTCCTAAGGGGAAAAAGCATTGATTTTATTCAAAATAGAGTTTTAAACCATGAAGCCTAGAAATGTCTACGAATTTTGTGAGTTTAAAAGCCCCTGGCTTAGATCTTATTAAATCTGTAAGGATGAGAATAGTTGAAAAATTAGCTGCTAGATTTTAAATTAGATTAAAAATTAAATTTTTTCTAACTATGTAATCACTTTTTAAGCGTGAAAGTCTGTGTTTCACTAGAGTCACAAGGAGACTAGGCTGGTTTTGGATCAACCTGTGAAATAAGGAACTTTTGCAATTCAAAATTAGGCTTGAATGTTACATAATGTTCTAGCAACTCTTGCATCACTCTTATTTCGAATGCTGAGGAAACTGAGCCTCTAACTGGAATAATTTTCTCTGCTCTTTTTGATTTTCTTACTTAAATAGCTTAGAAAGTATCAAAAGCGTAGCTCTACGCGGCCTCATAGCATGCTATTGATATCTGACTGCCCAGTTTGTAGGGAGAATTTTATTCTTATAACCAGCTTTAACCAAACTTAGCGTGTATAAAATATACGAGAGCCAAGAAATACTATGAAAAATCGCTCGTAATACCCACTATGTTGCTCATTCGACGGGCCTCTCTGATTCTCAGACGCTTCACAATTTTTGCTTCTGGGTTGCGCACTTTAAACAAAAATAATTACAGGTGAATTTTTCTTAAGATTCATGGGATTTTTAGATGTGTCTACATATTTAAATACATGAACGTGTTTCTGCTACATAAAATCCCTTTGAAATGCAATAAAAGAGCATGCGTTCATATGCATAAAGCAATGTGGTGTATACAATGTACACTAGTAATTGTATTTGGAAAAAATAAAAAAACAAGGTTCTTTAGCAAAGTACGTCACGGCCTCTGAGAAATTCAAAAGGAAGCTCTCTACGACTCAATCCAGGTTCCAGAAGAGACTCTCTTTTGAAATTGCAAATTGAGATCTATTTACCTAAAACCTACTTTAAAATGCGTCACATATTCAGAGAATTGAATCAAAAGATTACATTTTTGCAAATTCACTAATTTTCGCCCACATGGGTTGAGCTAGACATGCACTGACCTGTATAGAGAAACTTTAATCTCAAAGAGAAATTTCAATATGTAAAAAATATATCCAATGTTTTCATTGATGTAAACCTTTGTAATTGAGTTAGATTCATTTTAAACGTCATTCTTGGAATAATTTGAATATTCTTTTTTTCAGAATATCAAAAGGCATAAATGTAAATGATCTTTATTCATTTGATTGACAGACTTAATTCAAAAAGGTATAATTAGAAGTTTGAGAACAATACGTTTTCTCACAAGGCATTAATTGTGCTCTGAAATTCAAATACCATGTTCTAGATAAATGCATTAAAAGGTGGAATAGGTCATTTTTCGACAAATATTTTCAAACTTAAAATACTACAATACTACAAGATCGGTTCCTTTCCTTATTTCCCCAGCCGGAATGAAGAGCTGAAGAAGAAGGTGAACATTCCACCTTTGAAACGTCCTACGATCAACCCCACCCTAAAAACACTTTAGCAAAGAGACGTCCAGGATTAACAATCTAATGAAAATATCCTGCATAATGCAATTCGATTAATTAAAATACAGACATAGTAATCTGTATAATTATTATTCAGAAATAATAATTCATCCCCTGCGTACTTTTATAGTTTTGATGCCAACAAGGTTTTGTTTAAACTCTAAATTCGTTATAAAAATACGTGCAGTAATGAGAAGGAAAGCAGTGTACTTAATTTTCATCTTATGAATTATTTGCAATTTTGATACAGTTTACAGATCTTGTAAATTTATAAATAATAACACAGGGGGACACAAAATAGAATAAATTAATCTATTATCGTATAAAGAATTAGATTCTCAATCCAAATCTGTAATTTGATCCCTCCAAGAGGAGCTTTTTTTATGCGTTTTATCAAAATATTGGACTCTCATAACCTTTTCGTGTAGAATTAGTTTCTCTATTTGATAAGAAAGAAAGATTAAAAATTACATTTTGCTCTGATAATTGAAAAAATACTCTCTTCCCTTTATAATGTGTAATTTATAGAAATATCGATAATTTTTTTGTTACAGTTACAAGGAAATTCAAATCACATCTAATCATCCAATGTATCAGAATACTGCTGAGGAGTGGCATCTTTTTTCATTCTGAGATTTAACTGGATTAGTTATCGCTCATAATTTATAACAAGATTTTATCCCATTGCGTTCCTCGGATACCGTTATATATTGATTTAGTGTGGGTATTTTACACGAAAAAGTGTTTTTGAACGACATAAGAGATAAAAAATTTGAAATATTTTTGGTCCTGCAAAGTTGGAACTCAAAAATAACACTCGAAAAAAAGGAATCGCATCTGAAATTCATTTATTTCATTCTAAAATATAAAAATCTCTCTCGACTTATAATTATAAAGACAATATCGAAAATTCATCATTGAGAGTTTGAACAATCAGCTTTCCATATGTCATAGCTGATATTCTCTGATCATAAGAAATGTTTTGAGATAACAAGATTCGTCTATAGCTTTTCCGAGTCAGAAAAAAAACATATTTCTTTCTCAAAAGGTTACTTTAAAGGACTTTTGGTGACAACAGATCCACTTATAGACTCTTGACGAAATGATTTATTTTTGAGTTAATTTTAGTCTGAAAAATATAAAAAATATCAGATTTGCACTATCATTCTGAGAGAAAACTCAGCTAATTAATTCTGAAAAAAAATTGCATGAATCCAATTAACATTGAAGAAATCTGAGGGATTTTAAGATCTGTAGATGCAAAGTTATAGAGCGTCAAACTTACTTAGACATTAACAACAAGATTCAATAACTCAATAAGGGATCAACAAAAACTTTACAGAGAATCTGTATTACCAGGGTTAACAACAATACCGCAAAACTTTCCACTTAGGGTCTAATTTTTCAATTAAATTTGAATTTTATTTAAGGGCTTTCTAGTGATATTTACTTACCGTGGTTGATTTTCATCGCATCAAATTAGCATATTAAGCGCAAAACCTCATATGCGACATCTTCCTGAATATATTCTAAAGTAATGTTTAAGCTCAAAGTAAATTCAATAGATTTTCTTCTAAAATACTTAAGAAATGGAAGTCTCTACATAATCGTAGATCGATCGTTTGATTAAACAAGAGAAATCATTATTCTACTTGGCGCAGTGTTATTCAGTTGATCGAATAAGAACGTTTCTATTAACAACTAGTTCTCATAACAATATTTCACAATATTGTAGCGGTTCAAGTTATCTAGTCAGGAGTTTGAGAATCTATAAACTCTTGAAAATAACTGTCAATTCCTTCTATAATGGTGGATGCTACATCAGTGGGGCATAAGGGTTTTCTCAGAGTTTGCGGAACACTTCCCTAAGTAGTCTCTCCAAGTGAAAATGTATCTTCTAAGCAGTTGTCAAAGTTCCTCCACGTAAATAGAAATTAGCTCTTAAATTCGTAAAAGTCGAAATTTATTTGCCTTGTAAATCTCTGACCAATAGAAGAGCCCCTACATCTACAGATGTAATTTCATAAGATGACTCACCTTCATTTTTCTCTTCTTACTAAAGAACCCTTCATCGCTGTAATTGCAACTGAACGACTCTAACATGCCTTGGGAGTTCTTACGAATATCTAATTCCGAATGATATATCCCGAGGGCATCTATATGACCGATTGTGTAAACTTTCTCTTTCAGTTCCCCGAATATATTCCTCTCGTGCATAATGATCTCGATTCTACTCAGAGAATAATTCTGATTGTAAAAAGTAAATATAAACTTATATCATTGAGGAGAAGGTGATATATTGTATACATTAATTATATTTTATCTTCACGAGAAAAGAAGAGGGTTTTCTCTCTTTTTAAACAGCATCAGATGGATTTGTGTAGAACGTGGTGAGCACAAGGTGAACAACTCAATATTCTCTCAACACATGAATAAACTCTGAGTTGTGATTTTGTTTAAAAATTGATTAATTCTTCTTCTTAGCTCATTCAGATCCTCAGATATTGAGTTTGCTGATCGTGTTTTTATTATCAGATTAAGAACGGCATGAGTTCAATTCCGGTATCCTTCCTTCTCGAAATGAGTTTACTTTGTAAATAGTTTCAAACCCTTCTTTCTCATCATAAACCCGAAGAGAGTTAGACACAAGTATGAAATAAAAATAAAAGGATAAATCATAAATTTGTTGACGTCGCTAGTACTTTCATTTCGAGTACAATGTACGATTTTCCTGATTGAAGGAACTTTCTTTGCATTCATCATTTAGCTTCCTGATGATTAGAAAATAAATCTTTTCAACTAACTAAAAGTTTTTTGATACTAAAAAGAAACAAAACTTCAAAGTTAGTTCTAATAAAGCTTTGAAGAGTCTATTGAGTTCGTAGAATTGTTTTCCTAGAATATATTCCTACTAACGAGATCTGATAGGTGGAGGCATGTCTAGGAATAGTTCTTGTCATTACTTAAAATCTACATGCAGCAGGATAGACACACTATTCGCCTCAGTAGGACCACTTGTAATGCTACTATAGGCACCCATCACAAACAAAGTCACATGCATTAATTCCATTTTTATACTTTGAAGACTTTTGATTCATGTGGAACAAATTAAAATCGCACAATTAAGCTAATTTGAGTCTTTTTCATTTCCATCAATGATATCAAAAAATGAATAATAACCTCATTCGCCATCTTGGATTTTTTTGAAAATTTGCGTGTATCAACAGTCATAATGTCAAGTATTAACACAGACACTATGTTTATATATCGAGAAATCGATACTCTCGATGAATATCATAGAAATGCACCTAAAATCCGATATTAATGGTTATTGACAAGTGAATATCGAGATATTTGCGAAATAATTTAATATTATCAGAATATAACGTGATATTCAAGAATATCGTTGTATATCGAGCATAAGAATATAATGTACTGATTATCAAAATCCAATGTTACAAATACCTTATCCGGAAATCTAGTTGATATCGAAATAACCCAATTCAACATGGTTTCTGTCGTGGAAGATCGTCCGAAACCAACCTGTATTCGTACATATCCTATCTATCTCTCCTAAAACTCTAGTTGTCTACATTGATCTGAGCAAGGCATTCGACGTAGCGCATATCGATCAGATTTTAAGAGCATTTCATCAGCATGGCATATGCTGTAGACTCTTGAAATATCTTTACTTATATTTATACAACAGGAGGCAACTCAAAAATATTTTTTTATTGAAGCAATCTAAAGCCATGAATATACCATCGCTAAACCATAGGTAGTCTTCAAATGCATAAATGGAGTGGAACTGTGAATTTCAATTCATCAATGAATTCTTTTTCGACTTGTCCTCTATTCAAGTTTCTCAAGAGAGTCTAAACTTTCGTTGTCAATTCAAGAGAGTTGCAACCACTGTTTTGGCCTAGGACACGGACTCGGACACCACCAAAAATGATTGGCCAGAATGAGCAGGTCATCAAACCTCTCTTATGTATAAATATCCATGACGGTGTAAGGTCTGATGAGAGCCGACGAAAATAAAAAGATTTTTATTTACCTATTCAACGTCGTTATTCGCACTCCACAGCATGACTCTAAGTCAGCAACCTGCCAACATCTTCGAGGAAATTAGGCATATTATGTCCTCAAACACTGTTTATGAACACTGAGAACCTTCTTAATTTAACTTGTCACAAACTCTTGATTAACTTCTAGGGTTCAGCTTCTACATGTTAATCTAAATTCTTTCTCTACCAAAACAATTAGTGAATGCTGCAACCACTGTTTGTGTATCGCCGTTAATTTTTGGTACCTCTTGTCCAAATTAAAAGAAGAAGACCACCTATTCACTACTGATGAGTCTCAATAAAGACGAAACGCGTTTAGCGATGGTGTATTCATGGCTTTAGTTTGCTTCTATAAATCATTATCAAATATCGAGAATCAGATTCGATGCCATCAGTAATGTCAACGTACATAGTACTCAACTATTGGGACATTTCAACACGGGCGTTGTCAACTGCCTTTTTTCAGATTCACACTTTATGAGGTGGAAAAAGTATCATTTTCAATGAAGAACCAAACATATTGCCAAGAAGCTCTTGTGTGACATGAATCATAGTTTCTGTTTCACTTAGGAGTACTAAGTTAGTAAAGATTAACTCGGGTTGGTGCGTGTGTACAAACGTTATTGAGCCAATAAAATCACTTCTACTTATGCGAACACATGGAAAAAGTCCGTAATATGGTTTTGAACCCTGAAGACGATAAAATCCGGAAAGCTGAATTTAACGTACAACATTGCGATCTGGACGATAGATCTAGAACAGTTTGGATAATGAAATAAGAAAATATCAAATTCCAACATAGTTCGTCGTTAACTTTTCTCATCCAAAGTTTCTTATTCTTTAATTCCGATATTTTCGTAATTATTTCTGACAAGAAATAAAAAGTTATCTTCATCGATCTGAAAATTCCATGAAGAATTCAAAAGAAGTCATAGCGGAGATTAGAATCGAAAATTATACTCTTTCAGAGCTTGTGTGTCTTAAAAGGCACCACAGGACTTGTGCAACATAATATGTAT
>JJOG01005161.1:0-12176 GCA_000715275.1 Gyrodactylus salaris
GGTATCTGCGAACGCTGATCCGATCTGATACATAAGCATTTAACGTGATATTTTCCGAAGACTTTTCATATTCTAGTTTCTCCTCGTGTGTCAACAGTGATATATTGAAAACCACTGGCTCACCCCGCTCTCCTAGACCCTCGGAGAACTCATTGCTCATCAAAGGGGGCAGAAATTTCTCGCTTTTAGTCCTGATTGCGTACAATTCATATAAAGTAAATATTGTTATCAGCAAAACGATTACTCCCACTAGTTTCAGATAAGATCTTTTTGTAAAACTCAAACAGTCGATAATCCTTCCAAACATCTTCACTATCATTTTCTTCACTATGAAATCTCCATTTATATAAAATCATTACACGATACGAGTGCATTTTTTAGCACACAGACAAATATCAGATTTCATTTTTAGTAAACTTTGTACGATGGTAAATTGTTACTTCTCCAACTAGGGCTGGGAACATCTCAGAGTGTGCTCTGCTAAACACAGACGCACATGATCATCCTCATGAAGGGATGAATGTCTTCAATAGCAAGGACCACTTCGGTGTCTTTGCTGAAAAAGGTATGGCTTCGAAGCCTCAAGCAACTGAATGAAGAGTTGCTATGATTTCACCGACCATAATATTATCCACGCGGTAACTGAAATTTCTCCTAACTTACTTCAACATGGCAATATTTTAGACATTTTTAAACATGTTTACTCTTTGTATGAACCCTGATGACTCATGAAAAACTCAAAGAATAAATTGAAAAACTGCATTTCATACTAGTGAGGTTCAAACTGAGATTAACATTCTTATTAATCAACAATATAATAAAATAGAGTGGTCTTTGCAAGAAACTTTGCGAAAATCGGATACTATGCTTTAAATAAATATTTAAAATTCAGTAAGAAAAAAAGACAGCACAGTTTCGAGTTTAGTCACGTTTATTTGCAGAGAAGACTTATGAGTGTTTTTAAAACTTCTAGTATTTTTGACTTTGATAACTCAACTCACATAGCTTCTTTTATTTTTAAGAATGATTGTCAGATAAGAGATCTTGGATTAACTTATGATAAGCATTTTGACTTCCCTCCTCACTTGGATTACGTACTGAGAACATTCATCTCCAAATGTATTCAAATACACCGATGTGTGAAAACAGACAGAATTAAAGTGTTCAAAATTCACGCCAGGCCAACTGTTGAATACTGATCAGCAATATGGGATCCAGAGAAAGTCACATGATCAAAGAAGCTACAAAGGTCTTTCAAAAGATTCAAAAGGCACCTCAGAGTTGATGCCGAGAACTGACTATCCCGTACTAAAGAATCCATCACGTTCAGACGTGAGATGTGCCCATTAACTCTACTGCATCAAAACCTCAACAATCAGGCAAGACAACTGACCAGCAGTGTACGTGAACTGCGCAGAACCATACTGATAACAAGGAGAAGCATGTATGAGATCTTATAAAAACTTTTGATTTAAGAACTTTGAGATGCCGATTGCTCAATTGTTGACATTTATCACTGTTCTATGAATGATGAATCATTGAATCATGCAGTTTCAGGACTTGTCGAGTATTCTGAATGCAAATTCGAATATAGAAAGTTTCTGAGCAAACGGCATCTGCCGCCGCACTACTTATTAGTAGATTTAAAAGAAATTGATCCTATGGAAAGATCCATGTGCTAGAGGGGATCTTCATTACTTAATTCAATAAATATGTGTGATTTCTACTTATGAATAGTGCTTAGGCCAGCGGCAGATGCCGTTTGCTTAGAAACTTTTATATTCGAATTTGCATTCAGAATACTCGATAGGTCCTGAAACTGCATGCTATAGAGCAAATTTTTTCCTTTAGTACCAGTCTTTTAAGCATAATAATAAGAATGGAAATTAAAATAATATATATTTCTCTATAATCTCTCAAAAACTTAAAAGCCATGGAATAATGAATCTTATTGTAGAATAGTGTTTAGATGAAGGCAAGCTGAGATTTGATTTTTATGACGTAATTGTGATCTAATCACCGTTCATTTCTACACGATGTGACGAACATAAACCGTCTTGCTGCTCTATCCGATATTGAGAAAATCTTTATAGATCTGAGAGTCTAAGACTGAGACAAAAGTGTTCGGAGGAGCATTCACTGAAAAGGTTTCTCCTCTTTTGTCAAATCTATGATATTGAACGCCACTTGTCTACATTAGTTTCCAAGACTTTCGCGAAGTTCGTTGTTGTCTGTTATTACAAACTTTTTATAAAATAATTACATTTTTAATTAATTTACAAACAAAAAATCGTTTCTTCTCTGCTCACTCAAAACCCCACGCCCACTTTTGATTAGCCTTTTCAGGCATACAGGGTTGAATGCTTATTAGATCACCGTTCATTTCTACGCATCCCGTCGTGGACTTTAATTGCTTGTCTGTCTTAAAAAAAAATTTGATAGATCGACATGGCAAAACTGAATGTTATCTTTTCGCTGTGTATAACTGAGTCTGACGAACTAGACCGTTAAATTTTGCCACTTACTTCATTATACTCAAATGTATAAGGTTTGGCTAACAGTTCACACGGATAGAATTTAAGGCGGTTATCACTCAAATCATGAAAGACGCAAGAACTATCTGCAGAGAGCTGTCCATCTTTAAGCAAGTCCCAAATCTAAAGTTTAAGATTAGAATGTTCTTTGTTGTAATCAACTCACTGTTGAAGCGTACTTTAATTTGAGAATATATTTCAGTGAAAGGTCAATATGCAAAAAAATCCTGTTGAACTTACAATTATATAATCCTAGAACAAAAGGAAGATAAAAACATTCACATGGGAATTCTGATGGATTTATCAACTCACGTCAATAATAGAAGGCTTTGTACAACCATATGGAATTATTCCCATTTTCGAAGTTATTAAGCACAAACCAGTGGCTGGATTCCGGATCTGAACTAGGTCAGACAAAATAGACTTGCCACGTTTCTAAGAATGGAGTTCTTTGGGTCTATATAGTTCGGAACGATGTTCTTCATATACCAATCAAAATTGTGACATTTGTTCTTCTCGCGCAGTGCAACCAAATGGCTGATATCGCCCAAATCTTCCTAAAATAAAATTTAAAAAGAATATTTACAGAAGGGGAGCCGGATCTCTGATAAATGAATTTCTTATGATCATCCATCCAAACCTCAGCGACCCGGTCACGATTTCTCTTCAAAGCTCTGCCCTTACTCTTCCAGCTGTTGCTCTTCCTATTATGGAATACGTGGGTAACGAGGCTGCATGGCACTTTGTAGATACTGCCATGACACATCCAAGTCTGTTGAAAAATACGTTTTAGATTCTCGAATACTTTTGCCATGAATAGCCACAGAAACTGAGAACAATCGTTGAAATGGTCCCATAAAATTTAAGATAATCTTCCTCTGAAGAAAGATATGTCAAATGCTAGCAACAGAATCCTTACAAACAAGATCCTTTTATTAGAAAAAATAAGCTTAAGAGGAGAAAAATTTAACTGACTTTAAATGAAAGTTCCATATTTTCGAAACCGTATAACTGAAATTGGTCATCCCAGTAGCCCAAGCTTTTGAAGAACTCTCTGTCTATTGTGAACACTCCACCGACCATAGCGGGATCTCTGAAATGTTTAATTATTGATGTTATTACTTCACTTCGATGAACTTGTTACCACTATTTTTTTAAATTTCCTCATACGGACTCGCCCAACCAAATTCGAGCTTCCAATTAAAAACGCCAATATGAGGCCAATCAGTATATTCGATAGAGAAATCTTCGCCAGATGTATTGAGCAGTTCGGGTTCGGCAATTCTCGTTTTGTTGATTTTAACCTGCTCCAATAACGGCTCCAACCATCCAGGTAAGCATTCTACATGTGAGTCTAGAAAGGTCAGGGTATCTCCGCTTGCTACCTTGATCGCTTCCAGTCGGGCCTTTGTCAAACCATTCTGCTCTGATAACCGGATCAGTTTGACCTTTTCGAGATGCCCAAGGTACCTTTGGAGTTTGCCATTCATGTAATCTTTAATTATAATAAAACAAGGTTACCATATTCTGTAGCATCATCCACCAAAATGATCTCTTTGAGTAACTTTGGATTCGATCGGTCGATGACAGAGTGGATAGTTCTCAGTAATAGTGAGTACAGCTCGTTACGAAATGTTATAATGACTGACGTGTTGGGCAGATCATGATAGGTTCTCTTGCACAAGTAACTTCTCGTGTCTGGTAGGTATCTGCGAACGCTGATCCGATCTGATACATAAGCATTTAACGTGATATTTTCCGAAGAATTATCATATTCCAACTTTTCCTCAGGGGTCAATTTTGTGTAATCAATCACTGCTGGTTCACCTCGCTCTCCGAGACCTTCAGAGAATTCATTACTCAATGGAGGTGGAAGAAGTTTAGCATCATCAATAAAGCTAGGTCGATAATTGACCAAGGCGCAGAGGATAAGAAATACCACGAGTATCCCAACGAGCTTCACATTTACCTTTCTGACAGAAGCAACTTTGAAAAAGTTTGCAAGGCTAAGAAATCGTTCAGCTACAAACCTCATCTTTCTGATTAATGATCTTTACTCAACCTCTAGTCATAATTCATTTTTAGTTTTCAATAAGGCAAGAGAAATCTACAAACTTGACAAACAAACAAATCCTTCTGGCTAAGTACAGGAAAATGGTAGATAGCGCTCGGTTTCTGTATCCCAGAGTAAGTAATCCTCTTTGATATAATTCAAGATGTTTAGATCACCCTGTCTCTTTGGTAATGTCGTTAAGTATTCTTTATAGAATCGATAAGAAATAAGAATTAATTATGAAACGATAATCTGAGTACTTTCAATTTATCTCAAAATATCTAGGTTGAAATTATTTCTAAAATTTCTCTAATTTTATGTTACTTACAACTGTCAAGATGATGTTATATTTAGAAGAATATTTTATCAACCTATTTTCAATCTATTAAAACTATTTTTAGTTGCTCCAACCCTGTCTAGAGAAGAAAATATTTATTTGAAAAAAGGTAAAAACTGTTCAGCCTTCGCAATTTTAATCAATCTTCAAACATTTAAAATCATTTTTGAATCTGATACACGTACAATAAGATTTCTCTCTGATTCTTAGAGTGGTAGGTAAAATAGCAAACCAGAGCATCTCTTTTCGATGTAGCTCATACTTTTAGAGGATCTTCTTCGAAATCCAACATCGTAAGGCGGATCAATAATTCTCTTGGTATTGAGTGAGATTTATAGGAATGATTAATGGATGAATTTTTATCGCCTTGTCTCAGTTAAAAGGATAGTTTTTTTCAGTATCGATTCTCCAGCACTGTTAGTCTAAATGGAAAAATTTAATCTTGAACAAGAAAACCTAGATCTTCATAACGGTGATTGAAGAGCTCATCTCAAATTGTAAAACCCTACAAATATCGTTAAATTGAGAAAAAACATAATATATATTAGAAAGAATAAAAAACTTGATACAAATCTGACTTGGAGTGTGGCAACTCTCTAGCGCAGTGGTTCGCACTAAACCAAATTCGAATACCATTCAGGGGTTCGGTGAACATAGTCCTACTGACGAGACCTAGGAATACTTCTTGCCATATTTCAAGTCATTAATTAAAATCTACATGCAGAAGGATCAACCAGAGTAAAATCGGTTTTAATAAATTTTATGATAAAAATATTTATTTAAAAACTAATTCCATTCTTCCATGCTTTCATTCATATCCAAATACCCATTTCTGATTTGCTTTGCTAGGCACACAGGGTTCAATGGTGACCTTATAGTTATTCAACTCCACGCAGCCTTTTTTCGATTTGAGTTGCTGATCTTTCTGCAGTGAAAAGGTTTTTAGATTCCAGCTTCAGTTTAGATAGAGTCTTTTTATGAAAATGGCTATCTTCCTGCCTTTGGGCTGATGTTATTGAGTTATATACTTTTAAGAGTAAAGTCCCCCCTCAAAGGATCTTTTGAAACCAGGATTAACAAATCACAACTTACATCGTTGTATTCATACAAATCAGGTTTCGTTATCAGTTTGCAGGGATAGAATTTTAGGCCTCTGTCTTTCGGTTCGTAGTATATACATGAGCTATCTACAGAGAGCATACCATTTTTTGACATGTCCCATATCTATTGTTAGAAGATAAATCAGAGAATTGTTTATTAAATTGTTGGTTTTTAATAAAAAATTCTTCAATTTTAACTTACTGCTGACGAATACTTGAAAAATAATTTTATAATTAAAAACTTTCAAGAATTTTCATTTTGAAAAAAATTCGCAATGAAATACGGTTATGAATAATGCTCAAAAACTTACTGTTATGTTATCCTAAAATATGAGAATTAGTTCAAATTATGAGTAAGTTTTGTAGTTTTATATATTACTTCATGAGTACTTGGTTTCGTACAACCGTATGCAATAACCCCTTCGGCTGACGATATTAAGCACAATTTCGCTTCTGGATTTCGTATCTAGAGTGAATCAGACATATGAAAAATTACCACATTTCTACGAACTGAGTTCTTTGGGTCAACATAGTTCGGAACGATGTTCTTCATATACCAATCAAAATTATGGCATTTATTCTTCTTTCGAAGTGCGACCAAATGGCTGATATCACCCAAATCTGACTGAAACAATGATAATAGAACTAAGAATTACAGTGGGAGGGCCTGACCTCTGGTAGAGGAATTTTTTGTAGTCGTCCATCCAGACCTCAGCAACACGGTCGCGGTTTCTCTTCAAAGCTCTGCCCTTGCTCTTCCAGCTGTTGTTCTTCCTATTATGGAATACGTGGGTAACGAGGCTGCATGGCACCTTGTAGATACTACCATGACACATCCAAGCCTAATAATTTTATAGTTTTACAAAGAATCCCTCTAAAATTCTCTAAGGCCCTATGAAAGGGTGCATTCCTGAAATTTTATACAATTCTAGAATACTTTAAGTTTCATACAATCAAATGTGAGGAAATATCGATTTTTCAACAATACTACTAGAGACGAAAGGAATTTTAGAAATACAAAAAACTTCTACACTCACTTTAAATGAAAGTTCCATATTTTCGAAACCATAAAACTCAAACTGGTCATCCCAGTAGCCCAAGCTTTTGAAGAACTCTCTGTCTATTGTGAACACTCCACCGACTAGCGCAGGATCTCTAAAATGAGACTTCGAAAAAATTACTTGACTTCGATGAGCTTGTTGCCACCATTTTTTTTCATTTCTAGCTCTGGGCAGGTCCAGCCAAATTCGAGAATCCAATTAAAGACACCGACTTGAGGACAATTGGCATATTCGATGGAGAAATCTTCGCCAGATGTATTAAGTAATTGAGGTTCAGCTAGTCTCGTTTTGTTGATTTGAACCTGCTCGAGTAATGGCTCCAACCATCCAGGTAAGCATTCTACATGTGAGTCTAGAAAGGTCAGAGTGTCCCCTGTTGCTACCTTGATCCCCGCTAATCTTGCCTTTGTCAAACCATTCTGCTCTGGTAACCGGATCAGTTTGACCTTTTCGAGATTCTCAAGGTACCTTTGGAGTTTGCCATTCATGTAATCTTTAATTATAATAAAACAAGGTTACCATATTCTGTGGCGTCATCCACCAAAATGATCTCTTTGAGTAACTTTGGATTCGATCGGTCGATGACAGAGTGGATAGTTCTCAGTAATAATGAGTACAGCTCGTTACGAAATGTTATAATGACTGACGTGTTGGGAAGATCGTGATAGATTTTTTTACATCTATACTGGATTAGGAATTAACTTACAGGTTGTCCCTTGTATCAGGAAGAAACCGGCGAACGCTGATTCGATCTGAAATGAAAGCGTTCAAAGTGACATTCTCCGAAGAATTATCGTATTCCAGTTTCTCTTCTGAGGTCAACTTTGTGAGGTCGATTATGACAGGCACACCATGCTCTCCGAGACCTTCAGAGTACTCATTGCTCCTAGGCGGTGGCTTCACATCTTCATATTCTCTCGGGACAACGAGAGACTTTACTATGACGACCAAAGTTATCAAGAGAGCGACCATTCCTATATATTTCTTTTTTAAATTCCGTAAAGACGAGAACCTGAAGAGGGTTGAGATTCGATGTGACTCGAGCATTTTTCTTCTCATCGCAACTTCTTACCAGAATTTATTCACTTACTATGCTCAATGATCCAAGAAGCACAAGAACTAATCAGATTTCAGAAGAAGATATCAACCAAATATCATCAGTTCTTCGTTTGGAATAAAAAAATTGAGTCTTACAAATTCTTAAAAAGTCAAAGAGAAATCATTGCGGTCAAAGAGAATAAAAAGTGTATTGGGTGGGGAAGACAGACTGCTTACATGTTTTTCAATAAGCTTAAGAATAGTCGCAAATGCCTCTAGTCCTAGTTATTTAAAATGTATGATGTCAGATTGATTCAGACTTTCCACTGATTGATACATGGAAAAATGCATAAAATGTTCATGAAAAACTCTTATAAAATCTCTATTTTTCAAAATATATGTCTTCTCGAGACAGTAGTCCTCTTAAAGACCTGGCTGGTTATCAAAATACTATCCATAAAATATTCATTTTAAGCTGTAAAAATATCATAAATTGATACTTGTATTCCATACTCCCATTTAATTGGTCGGATTATCTTCTGGACCCTATAAAACCCTAACTAATGGTTAGTAACCATCTCTCCTCTTGGCTCATCTCCACCTGTATTCATAATTAGATAAAATGTCCATATATTTATTAATCTCACACTGTGGCCTGTATGATGTATCTAAATCTTCCCTCCCTGCTAGCATTATCAATATTTTCATCTCTTGAGTATTTCAAGAAATATATTTCCGTCTAATCTCATAAGTAGGGCTACCAAATTCCTTTTTTCGAAAGTTGTTTTTATTAGTTTACATGAATCACTGATCAATAAAATCGACATTCGAGAGTCTAGAGAAAAAAAGGCAAATGCCTTTTCTGCCTATTTCAATGCTCATGCCTTTTTTGATTGCAATCGATTTTTAGCTCGAACAACCAATGAAATGCACGTATTTCAATGTGTCATTGATGACTAATTTTTTACTCAAAATAACTATTTTCATGTAAAAAATGAGATTTATTCTGTATTTTTTATTAAAATAAATGCCTTTTTCTGGTAGCCCCCCACTCATAAGTCCTCCAAATAGCTATAACAATGTTAAAATGACAAAATTTGTAAATGCTTAGAAGGCCTAATAATTAAAAGAAATACTAGATGAGTAAAGACTTTCAGGTCGGCCACTCTAGTGGTATGTTATCTGCTTGCAGAGGTTCGGTCTGGTCTTCATAATATAGAGCCTCTCATTTAATTTGAGGTCAGGAATATCATCTTGGGGATTTCTTGAGATTGGATTAACTTTGTACTGGAAGATGAATGAATCGTTCCTACTCTCATGTTCTCTGATCCTTGTTATGAGTTTTCGTTTTGTATGGCCAATGCAAGGTGTAGCAGAATTTCCAGCAAAAATAAAATTTTCACTCTCATTTTTCTCTGAAATGAAATCGTGTTTTCTACGTAAATTCTGCACTTCATATTCTTACGGCTCTCCTTTGATTCAAGACTCTTTGACAATTTCAAGATAATTTGAATAGTTTGCATACAACTACTATTGAGTAGCAACACTTGTGTAATGCATGAGTATCGTGTAGGCACTAGAAATAATATATATTTTTATAAAGTCTCGTATATGTATTCAAACTCAGAGAGAAACGATATCTGCTTATTACTTGAAATATTATCATTATCAATATTTTCATTTTTTTTTCAAGGAGGTTATCAAAAAACCATAGTTAAATGTACATTTTTAAAGAATGATTGCATCAAAAGTATGTGTTAATAACATTTTTAATCATAAAAAATTTAATAGAAATCTAAACAATTCTTTATGAGTTTTAGAGAAATTGCTAATCTTTGTTGCACACAAGAAAGCTCTAAGGAATGGGCGCGCGCATGCAAAAAGAGAAAGGTTAGAGAGAGGATTCCAGATGGGCTTGTTGAAAAATTAAAAAAAAAAAAAAAAGTGGATCATTTTACAAGTGATATAACATCTTCACGGATCGTTGAATAGGCGTTGGGCAGAGGGAGTGTTTTTCAAATTAAAAAAAATCTTCTCAGCAAAAAACAAAATTATTTTGAGGAAAGTTGTGCGCGGGAATCAACAGCGCTTTTAATTTGACTGATTAGTAATTTTTTTAATCTCTCAAATTTTGAGACTTGTATTGTACTTTTTCTTGCCACATCGGCGAAAACAGCAGCATAGCTTGTAGAAGCAAGAGCAGCATCTTGAAAAGGCAAGAATTAAAACAATTATTCAAATTTTAACAAAGAGCCTTACAGGGCTCTCGACAATTTCAAGTAGAGAGTTGACAAACAAAAATATACTCTCATTCATCAAGTTATAGATGATCACTTGTCTATGAATGACAAAGTTTAAAGATGATAAACTTGAATGATTTATTGAGTCGCTTGAGAAATCACCCATATAGAACTGAAGGAGGATATAACTAATTATAGAACCTCAACTTTAAAATAGATTAGTCTGTTACCGCTGAAGGTCTGTTAAAAAGAGGGTTTTCATTGGTGTCTGGAATTTTTCTTTGAATTGCTAGACATAAAGATGTGAGAGGAAGCAAGTTTTGTGGTTTAACTGTCCTTTTCAGCATAATGTCATGATTTCCACAAAAGTACAAAATTAAAGGAGGGATCGTTAGGAGGTTTAGATCAAAGTTGACAGAGCCAAAGGAAGCATGAGAGATTCTTACAAAAAAATCGTATCGAGAAAGAGCGTGGGTATTAGTCACTTTTGAATGATATTTTACATGAAATATCTAAAATCGAGTAGAAAAGGATTAGAGAGTTATGTGTTGTTCACCTATAGTATCATCATGAGATGTTAGAAAGATGCTTTGGCTCAGCCTAGAAGCGGTCCTGTGGTGAGAATTGAGGAAGAAAATAGTTTACCTTGACGCAAAGTAAACCTTTTAATCGTATAGCATAAAAACGCGAAATTATAGATTTTTATTGTATTGTACGAGAATTAGACCTGTCCGTAATAAATCGAATGGTACCAATAGTAACAGTATCACAAGAGTAGTATTGCTCATCACTATGCAGTCATATTATGAGTCATCATTTAAAAAGGGTCACTCTATGACATTCTACCCAGTCAAGAGTCGACATAAAAGTCATACCGATGGTATTTGCAACTATCGACAAAGCCCGCAGCTGCATTAGAGTCGGTTGTAATTCCGCATCAAATATTTTTCAATAGTAAGCTATCCTAGCAGTGATAGTCTATTGCTCTTAATGCACAGTATTTTCCTGACGAGAAGTCAAATTATATAAAATGGTTAACCCTTTAAGACCCGACTCTACAATTCAATGATAATTCCCATTTTTCAAAGTTAACTAGGCTAAAAATAAAATTTTCATAAAATATTCAGTTTGGGAGATATTCAGGGTTTCTTTGAAGATAAATGAGGTATTTTGGCCTCTTTCAATAGAATATCTAATTATATAAAATATTATTCAAGTTACAAATAGGAGGTAAACTCAGAAACTAAACGACAGATTTTAATGAAATTTTCTACAACCATCCATTGTGTGGTCCCGAGTGTTCCTAGCGAAAATCCCAAGGTCTAGCGATCCCAGATCTCTTTAAAATTGCGATTTTCAATAACCAATCAGAATGCAGCATTCAGCCTTTTCATTTACCTCTCTGTCCAAAAAGTGTTCTGAAACTAAATTTTTTCATTATTTCTCTGTCCATCACAATTGTTTTAAGGATTGTGTGTCAAATTTACGAATTTAATGTATTTAGATTAATAGATTCTAATCTTCTTTCAGGCACGCATTCAGATAATTTTTCAAAAGTCTTATTCATTGTTCTGAGTCATAAATACCCGGAATGCATATGCAAACACGACCAATATCTTTTTTGAAATAAATGACTAAAAGAAATAATCAGAAAACCGACAAACTCTTCTTCAAAATGATGTATTTTACGACCTTGGATAAATCAATGTTGCTTAGGAGCAACACCGGGGCTTAAATACCTTAGTTTACCAAAATTCGTCAGAGTTTCAGAGAGCTTATCAAAATCCAACCTCTTTCGATTCATATTCGGTTC
>KL567115.1:9925-23439 GCA_000715275.1 Gyrodactylus salaris
CGTAAATAGTAAACAAGCTTTATTTTCGCCGATTCTCATCAGACTCTTACATTGGCTTGGTATATATAGGAAAATTAAAGTACAAATGTAACCAATTGTTTTTGAGGAGAAATGTTTTGTGGTAGGGGGAGGGAGATAGGGTTACTCAATTTTTCTCTTTTGAGATAATTGCTTTGCTCTGCATAATTAATGAGTAGATTATTGCAGCAGTTCTTCTCTTCGTACCTTTGCTATGTATTTATCTAGCAATAATTGACCGCTGAATCGACGCCTCTTTTTTGGAGTACCCTTGTTTTTTACATTGGGTAGGCTGGTTGCATTGAACCTTGCGTAAGCCAGGTTCTCTATTTAGTTAAAAATTAGCCAGAATTTCGAAATCTAAATTGAGTTTTCAAACAATCTGATTATCTTTAGGAGCGTAATAACAGAATATATCGATATTATTTTCATTCAGTAGCCTTAAAAAAAGCGAGAAAATCGTTGGCGGCCATTTGAATTGATTTGTATATGGAGTTTCGATCAGATAGATTCAAAGAGCACGAAAGATAGAAACAGCCTCAGAATTAGTTCTTCATCATATGATTGAGCAATCTAAAGCGATTCCTAGTGATCTTATTTCAAAAAGCAGTGCCCTACTGAATATGAGGATATACATTTCTAGAAAGTCAGCACTGCTTACTTTTTGTTAAACATAAGTCTGTAATTTATTACTTTCAAGCTGAAATTATCATGGTAACGATGCTTATCATTCTCTTAATATGAGACTGATTGAATAATTAGATAATTTATTACATTGAATTAAATCTGCTTGTGAGTAGTGCTGATACGTTCGTATTATAAAATTCGTATTCAGCCTAACTGGAGATATTATTTTGGATAAAGCAGTGCCTCTCTGTAGGGAATGCCTCTACTAATAAGAATTAGACTCATTTAATGGCCCCTCACTTTGAATGAATCACGCTCTGTATTTGTTAAGATCAATGTCTTCAAGTCTCTAGAACGTAATTTTCAACAACCAGATTCGTGAGGACATGATTTCTCTAGCAAAAATGTCATGTTTTCATTTGAAATCAATTTTTAATCTCATAGAAATCCCCCATGAACTACGTAGATGATTAGGAATAGTCGAGATTTTGTCAAAAAACTTTTACGAGACTCAGCTACATAAACATTGTATCGTGTATACCCTACTTGCTGCTGAGAAATAGTGTTAATTTTTCTTTCTGTTTTCTTGATTAAATCTACTATAGAAGTTGAATAACAGAACAACAATTTATAAAGGACATTCTTAGAGTTCCTTTTAGTTACAAAATCTACCCTTTTCTCACGTCTATTAAAGGTTTGTGTGTTTCATTATTTTGTAATCGACATTCCATCAAGATATTTGTTATTAAAACTTCATCTATGAGCTTCTTTAGCCAAACAGTTTCATGTAAAATCCGGCATGCAAGACCTAAGCACTACTAACAAATCTATCAGTAGGGCGACCAAACACATTTTTAAAGACATTGAGTGAGCACATTTTCGGCTGTATTCTTGATGACATTTGGCTCCTTACTGCACAAGAAAATACAAGAAAATGATCATAAAGCTCGCTTCCTCATATTCTCTAATATGTATCAGTTTTTTGTTATATTTGCTTGGAAAAATCATTAATTCAGGCTTAAAGAGGTGTTGTGGTCAAAGTGTTTAATCAATTTATGTCAGTTTTACATCTTAGAATGTATATTTCATAGAACAACTTTTAATAAAATCTTTAAAAGGACTAGAGCTTAGATAAATGGGAATACTTTTTTTCTGAAAAATAAACATTTTGCTTGGCAATCCTCTATCAGGAGTCTAATATACTTAAAGTACCCCTGGAAAATGATGTTGTTTATACTGCAAAGAGTTTGCCATAAAAAGAGAATAATTTTTAATTGTCTAGTTCTAGTTAGCGGACAACTTGAATTTTGTAGATGCATATTCTAATTGATATCCCTTCATTCAGTCTCACAGTCAAAATATTCCCTCGACTCATTGGACTACGAGGTGAGTATGCTACCACTGGATGATAATTACTGATGCTGTTCGTGTGAAATGTTCGTGTTAATGTAGGATGATAATCGTGGATGCATTGTGAAAAGTAAAAACACTTGGGATAAATCAATCAATAGAGAGAAAGCTATTGATCGACTAAATCATGAGAGTTTGAACACAGAGGAGATCACGAGAAACTCTATTGAAAGTTGGAATCTGAGCACTAGGATTTGAGGAAGTATTTTATTTCCTATCCGATTACACAATGCGTTACTTGCTAGCAGTTTAATCCTTTTTACTCAAGTCCTCTCAGATGGGAAGCTCTGCCAAAATACAATAATCGTGATGGCATATGGTTCTCTCTAGAGTGATTGAATATTTTAACTGCTGATAGGAAACGTTCAGAAAGTCATCAAATATTGACTTAGAACTTCCTTTAAAATATTTACAAATAGCACTTGAAATATTATTTTTTAATTACATTATGTCTCTACTTGTAAGTGGTGTGATGATATACCGATGCACTTTAATGTTGAGGGGTTCCCGATTCAGGAACAGTGAATTGGATCCTTTTGTCATGTCAATATTCTTGAGTTTATTGTTTAAAATTACATTGGCTACAAGAATTTACTTCTCTGTAAAGATGTGTTATAGGTATTTTAAGCAATTAAGATTTCTTTTAGAGCTAATAAAAATTTAAATATTCATTTTTTCATCTAAAATTATTCAAAATTATTATCCCATAATTTTGAATATGCATAAAAATGTGTGCTCTTAATTAATGTCTAATAAGCTTTAAAAAGTTAAAAATTTATAAAATAATTCTTAATGTTCTCTGTTCTTGACTGTCAATGCTTTTATAGACGAAATAAGGTCCCTCCTTAAATTCAGCTCTCACTTGATTGGCGCAGTTACGTACCTATTAAGGCAATGCAAGGATCCATTGATGAGCTTAAATTCATTTGGGCACTCTTTAACGTACTTTGCCATGATGAAATAACTAAAGTTAACAAAGATTCTGAACAAATAATTCTCATTGGTTTAAAAAAGCGACAGTCACATACTAATCAATTTTTCCATTATTTGTAACAAAGGTTACCCTGTGTCTAATCGAAGAAATCTCATTGGGAGATAAGTTATACTTTTTTAAATAAGCATAAAATATGTATAAATATGCTCTCGCATATTTGGAATTCTATTCTCAAATCTCAAGCTTTCTTCCTCCAAATATATCTTGTACAAGAGAGAACATTTTATAGAATTCAAGATGGATCAATTATTGGTTTCAAAACATGAATTTCTTCTAGAATAAAATTTGAAATAAAATACCTTGAGTAAAAAGGAGAAAGCTTGAGATTTTAACGTGTCCTCCACGATTAAGCAGACTTCAAAGTGTAGAATTCTATAATGATTTATTGTAATGAAGAAAAGACTCTCTGATATTGTTAGAGTCTTCATCAGGGACAACATTTTTCGGTAATTATCATCTTTTTTGAATCAAGCTATTCAAGCTATACTACTGAGAGAGGATCATGGAAAAGAACTCTCGGGATCAAGTAAATATACATTCACTGTAGGTGTGTTATTTCAGAAGGAGTATGAATTTAAGAAATGAAGATCTCTCTTCTAAATACTATGTTTGTCCAACTTTTGTAAAAGAAGAAAAGTGAACCATTTTTCCTATTATATTTCTCTTTCAGGGGGATAGAGAATGAAAAAATAGCTCCTCTAGAATTGAGCTTCCCCTCTCTTGTATCCTCTCAATGAGGATTTATCTTTTGTCTTCTGCATATATATTTGATGATAAGAGACAAATCGAAATGGAGATATATCCTAGGAGTCATTCATTGGTGGATCAATTTTATTCCAAAATTTTAAATAATCCCCTAAAATTATCAAGAGCATTTCCTTGGAAAGAAAAAAAAGGTGCCCTTGACTAGAGGATCAACTGAGAATGTAAAAGCAATAATTGTTGTCTACATCCTTCCACGCTATTTAGTTGCAACGCAAGGCATCAACTCGATCTGTGCAGATCATCTCTCCGGGGGATTCCTTCATTTGCACAAAGCAGACCAGGTCGGAGCGCGTCAGTGGCAACAGGAGTGACGCCGACTACAATATCAGATCGGATCAGGATTCCTGGAATATTCGCAAATTCCTCTCAGTCTGTTATCCAACCTCGGCGAGGAACAAAGTAAAAGGCATGTATTTTTCGTTGTAATATTTAAAACAGTCAAGCTGAGGTTACGATAATCTCTCAGTGAGATTACGTTTTAGCAATTGACCGATTTATCCTTTAAAAGACCTGAAGCCGGCCCCGCAGAAGCCAATTGTTATGGTAACACTTTCCGAGAGTAATATGAGCCTCAAGTCAGATCGCGGTCAGCAAAAGTACATATCCAAATCCAGCTCACGAAGCAGCCATTTCGAGGAAGATGACTCTCTTCTGCAGAATCAGTTCATCAAAATCCTCAATGACACACCAGAGGACCTACAAATGAACGAGGGTTCCATTATGCGAAGCAGGTTTAACACAATAAAACACCAATATCTCAGCATAAGAGAGAACAATTTCACGCGTCTCTGGAAGATTATGCAGTCTATTGCTGTCTTTATACGAATAACAATCACTGTAATCGTGTTCCTACACAAGGCCAGAAGTACCTATATCAAGAAGCAGGCTAACTTTACATTGAATAGCTTAAATCAAAGCACAGATTTCAATGTGAGTAGTTTTATAAGATGAGCACTTTTCCTCTGTGTTAAGGGGGTGACTTGTCTGAGTGCATAAAAAGTATAATTGATTGATTATTGAACTATTGGAATGAAAATACAGACGAGATATATTTATTTACTCCCTGTCCCCATAGTGATTTCTGTTCTATCCCCTTTTTTTGTTCTTTCGTTTCTCCCTTATTTCATAATACCATAATTAATTTCAAATGGATATTTCCTTATAGAAACTCGACTTTGAAGTCTATGGGCCATCGTTTGTCGCTTACTTCATTACAAGCTTCCTAGTAGTAATGTATCCGATATATTTGATTGGAAATCGATTACTCTGTCGTAAATACAATGGAAATTATATGTAAGTTTGTAGAAAGTGAGGAAATATTGCAAGCATTTCAGTTTATACATTATTTCAGGCATGCACGAGATAAAAAGTGTATGTTAATTTCATCACTAGGAGTAATGGTTAGGTTGTTGTTATAGACTAGATACTAGATGGTTGCAAACATTTGAGAAAGTTTTAAATTGTAGAATGATGACTGAAAAAATTAAATTCATAATTTTCTATAGAAATATTGAAAAAACATTTTTGAGTAAAAATATGATCTTGCATCGTTAATAGAAGTATATACAGAAATCTAAAAGAGATATATGCAAGTTTAAAAATGTCTCGCCAAAATATAACTTTTTATTCTATTTCGACGCGCCAATTTATCAGTACTTTTTCGAGAACACTAGACCAAGATTGGCTGTTCAAGACAGTCTACTTTTGAGAAGAATTTATTTAATTTTTCATTCCAGAGAACATTTTTACATTCTGACATCCGAGCAACCGAATCTGGCCAAACTATTCGCAAGGACCTTCTTCCTGTCGGGCATATGGAATATCTTCTTGAATTGCATGTGTAGGTCGTTGTACAACATTTCCCTCACTGATTCAGCAGCCATCTTTTCAGTAATTCCCTGCATAAATTATCTCTTCAGTTGGATTATTCTTCACAAACAATTTTCCTCATCTAGGGTAAGCAATTTATCTTCTTCATTTGCACAAAAATGTTGCCATCTCTCAATACATCGTTATGCATTTTTGGGGAAATGATTTAATGAAGGGTAGCTTTTTTCTCATTCGACAAATTTAATGGAGTCTAAATATTTTCCGATCTAAATTCTTAGCTCAGTAACTGCTATGCATAAAAGATTATTGAATACTGAAATCAATTCTGAGTAACAAATTCATAGAACACGTTAACCGCTGTAAAACGACTACAGTACTTTTTGTTTTAATCAGTTTGAAATTAGTAGAAAATATTTGAATGAATTCAAAAATAATTTACTATTGAGACTTTTGACTTTTGTTCTAAGGGATTTTATTAAATTAACTTGAATGCAATATTTAAATCTATCATGTCATATCATCAATGAAGAAATCTAGACACAAAATATAATCAAAGATCTCCTTCAAGTAGTATTGAGAAGGAAATTTTAATTCCCATTGATCTCAATATTCTCAGGTGATTGCCTTTATTCTCGCTGCTAGCGGAGTGATTCTCAACATTCACACTGAAAAAAGTAACATTGTGAATAAGATTATTCTGACAATAGCTATCGTCACGTTTACTCTATTTTCTGTGAGTTCCTACTTATGAGTAGAGAAAAAAACAAATTCTTATAATTACCATTCAGATAATCATGAGGAAAATGTTGCCGTCGCCTTGCCTGGGTCAATCTTGCGGATGTCTTTCTGTCTTAGGATTTTTCAATATTATCTTTTCTTGGCCAATCTTTTTTTCAACTAGTAAGCTCACCAAATTTGAACCGATCAACTTTGGCCTCTTCCCCTGGAAGGACCTCTCCCTAGCCGCACTATCAGCAACTGGTGAGTGCCAAGGTCGTTGGATCATTAATCTAGAACCGAAATCTCTATTTTCTCTCTAGGCTTCTTCTTCACCTATGAGGCCAGTCATTCAATGTCTCTGAAATTCACGCGGCATCTCATCTTTTCCGGACTCATTCCAGGATCCTTTGGTAATTTTAGTCTCAAAAGAGTTTCTTATTAGAAAATCCGTGTTAAGTTAGATTAACTGTGAAAGTCATTTCGTATGTTTCAGATTTTCATATTTTTTTCTCTTATTATCACAAATGATTCACATATTTATAATATCATAAGATCTAACTAAAATATACCCTTTTTTGTGCTCATTAGACGACCAGATTTTTTTTATTTTAAAAGTTTAATTTTATAAATCAAAAATTTTCTTAGATAATATGTCAAAATATGCAAAAGCATATTTCATCTTGAGGTCAATAGATAATTTCTTTTAGAGCTCGTATGTGTCTTAGCGCCTGCTCTTATGCATTTGGTCGCTCTAGTGCTCAAATATACAAATTCGTGATATATATAATTTAAAATAGACAATCATACTTAAAAGTAATATGATCTATGAACCATATATTTTTTAAACTTTTGCTATTCTAACTATTCACTACCACTATTCTAAATGACTCAGATCTTGCAAAATTTTACAATCTTGTCTTATAGTTTGCATAAAGAAACCTTTTCAAAATCATATGTAGATTAGAAGTTGTGCCGTTACAAACACTTTCTTCATTGATTGGATTTCTTTTTTCAGCCTTTGAATTCATCTTTCCAAACGAAGATTGGGAGTTTAAGCACAATTGGCTGGTCAGTATCGGCCTGATTATTGCTGCAACAATACTCACAGCGTTACCAAATAAACTCTATGAGGTAAGTTCTCAAAAGAGGATTTTTTATTTAGTTTTTATGCGAGAATTTGAGTACTTTGAAACAGCTTTTCTATCCATTCTATTGCTCGTAAGACGCTCATCTCTGGGTTATTCATGATAATTTGTCAAGGCCAAATACTTGAAAATACCCTCTATTCTAGAAATTAGACTGTCTCCTGACCAAGAAGTTGATCAAGAGGGAGAATATAAACCAAATGTCACAGGGGAACAACTCAGTCGGGCAAATTGGCGGCGGAAATTCGGTCAGCGTTCGCAATTCAACTCCTTCCCATGTCGCTCAGGTGACTCTTCCTGAATCGATCTTGGCCAAGTCCCGGAGCCGAGTGGGGAGTATTCTCTCTGGACGTCTGATCACTGTAGATGCGAATAGCCATAATAATATATATAACAGATGAAGACAATAAATTATACTCTCTTTTTATTTATAATCTGGAGAATGCTGTTAAAATATATTGAAGATTTTTATTAAAAAATACACCAAGAGAGCAAATATTCATTTATCAAATGTAACACTCTTACATTGTAACAGGCGTAATTCAAGATTTTAAAACCTTCTTTTAGAAAAGTAGAGACTCTCTACTAGAGAGTACAAGAAGTATTTAGCCCAGGTACACCCGGGCTAGGTAGTAGGTAAACAACTTCCTACTTGAAAAAATATTTCAACTTAGTTCTCTCGGAGAACAGGGCATTATTTTGAAATATTCAAAACTTCGTAGTAATCTTAGGATGACCATCTTTGAATCAAAAAGGATTTGGGGCAATTCAGATGCATAATGTCTAAGTTAAATCGGTTTTAAGATTTTGGAAAATTTTTGTTGATAGCAAAACTTTGAATACTTGTATAATTACAACTAGAGATAATTACACCAATAAAAAGCTCATTCCTGTGTCTTTAAAATGTGATATATTTTGAGTTTTATGGATGTATTTTTCTAGTAGTATTTTAGGACACCAATGTCCCAAGGGGATAACCCGTGTTAAAATGGTCCGTTTTAGACTTAATACCATGCACATTAGGCAACTGCTTTTTGAAAAAAGTTTATCCAGATCATACAGTTTTGAGAAATATAGAGGTTGCTGAATACGAATTCGATAACAAAAATTTCTTCTTGAATTCCCTCTCTATCAGTTCTATCGAGAGAACCATCGAAAATCTCTATCCATCTCAAAATTGGGTTGGAGCAGGTTGACACTCCTTATCAATCTTGAAAAACATTCCTCCCCTATCAACTTTTCTGGCCTCAATAATATTGATTTTGATTTGATTAGTTGGTTGGTTGGTTAGTACAGTTTTAATTCATTGAAAGTTTCTCGCATGGACTCACACCAAGTCTCAATGAAAACGTTGTTGAATCTCTCTGAGGAGTTTCTAGTAAAATAAGCTAGTAGTTATCTGGTCCCTAAAGTGAAGAATTATTCTCAGCTTGGTCACCTTCGACTAATTTCTTCCCGTAACATTTTTTGTCTATTTTGAATCGGCCTATCTTGTCGTGAAACAGACGAATTATAAATCTGTCGATTCTGACCAGTTTGGTTGCAAGAGTGGTTCTTATAATCACAAGGTTCTGTATCCAATGCTTTTTATTTTTCTATCATGTTATCTGATCGATATGAGCGGACTAAAACCGTTGCGGCTTCGACAACAGGCGTGGATCGTAAAGACATTAAATTCCCCCTGTCTTCAAGCTTCTACTCCCTAAGAACCTGTAAACCTCATAGAGACAGTTGAATTATCCAAATAACCTCAAACTTTTCTATTAAATGTACAATGTACATGTATTAGGTCCATGACGGAATATTTCCCCCAAAAATGTGATAATTTATTCTGTATATAGTAAATTCTATACATTTTTTTTTAAATATTTTTTTTTCTCAATAAAAATATTTTTTTAATAGTAAAAAAACATTCTTGTTAAATTATAGGCGTTCTTGGGTGTATTAACTTCAAATAAAATAATAAAAATTTTCTATATAAAAAAATATCAATAAAATTTGCAATGCAGTGTTTTCGTAATTCAAATCAATTGCCAAAATGAATAAAAGGGCGCGAAAATATTTTGAAAAGAAAATTAAAATTCATTGTTTCGTCTCCTACTAGACCAGAGTATTTCGCCCAGATGTAAGTAATGGCGTGTAGGCGTTGTAATAGGCTGTGTTGGCATTGAACGTCGGGGAATACAAGTTATAGAGACCTTTGTTGATGAGTGTAGCCGAAGTGAAGTACGATGTTTCTTGGGTTTGCTTTGTATATTCTGATAAAAATGATCCGGAATCGTTGAATTCATCTGAATGAGAGGTTATGTTACTTAATACACACTAAATGCCAGTTGATTATGGGACGTGTACAAAATTAATGAGAATTTTTCTTTTCTTTGCAAATGAAAATAAAAGATTTAAATTATGACTTTTCATAAATAAAATTAAAGTCTACTCATGAGTAGAATGACTGTGAAAATTATTGTTCTAGAGTTTGAAAGGGAATTTGTCAGATTGAGTCCGTATAAAAGGTGAAACATGTCACATAAAATCCTAATTTTTGCAAATTTTGAGAGTAGGATTGATCGTACTTACTTCTGAGTAATTACTAATTACGTGTTAAAGGGGGTTTGCAAAGAAAATAAAATAACTATATAATTTTGTATCATTCTTGTACAGTGTATTATGATAGCAGTTCAATTATTAGAAAGCATTGTAGACATAGTTACACACCCTTGTTTTATTGAGGAAATATTGTGTTAGCTGTTATTATTATAAGCGCAGCCTGTTTAGTCTCCATAGCAAGATAATTTCTTACCGAAATTTAGAAAAAAATAAAGTGTTGCTTTTCTTTTATTCCTATCAAGCCTGACGTGTTACTTCTAGAGGAGTGGAAGAGTTTTTTTTTCAAATTATTATCAAGAGATGAAAATTGAAAACACTCTGCCTCTGAGTAGACAAGATGTCAATATTTAATCGTTGTGTTTTTAATTCCTTTGCTCAAATTTCAAGGTACACTCTCTCTTAAAATAAACTCAATCTCTCCATTTTTTGTCTTTCTCACAAGAGCGTTAGTCCCTCAAATTAGTCAACCTGTAGCTTCTCGAGGCAATAGGAAAAAAACGTTTTTAGAATAAATAACTAGAAAACATGAGAGGAATAAATACATTTTGATTAATACGAGATCTCCTTTAGAAAAGCTATCAACTTACTGTCTTCACCTTCATTCCATTGAGCGTAGCCTAATTTTCATTTTTTTAAATTATTGCGCCATTAAAATTCAAAGTTTTTTAACCTAGAGGAATTGCAAAGTACTTTTTCATAAATGAGACTTTTTGAAATATGAAAAATATCCACCCTTATTTTTATAAATATGATATTTCAGGCTTTGATTCAACCTAGTCACGACTAATGATTCTTTCGAAAGAACTTATTTGCTGCCTTGAAAAATGTTGAGGCATAAATTATCTTAAATGAGTCAGAAATTCAGACCTGCCAAACACCAAACGAATTTTGTCTAATCAAAAAAAAATCCCTTAAACATTTCTCTTTATAAATCAGAATATTTGAGAGAGTTTCACAATCTTCAGTTTCAAATCTTGAGCTGTGACCGATAAATTGCAAAATAACTCACTGATATCACTTTCATCAAAGTTGGCAGCATCCACCTCCTTCATTGATACAACATCTGAGGTCATGTAAACGCGCTCAGACTCTCTAGAGTGACATAATAAAAGCATTTGTTAATTTTCACATAGATTACTCATTTTGTGCAATCATTAGGTTAAGCTAGCCAATGTCTACTCAAGCTTTGGGGCCACCACCAAGGCACACTACTGGTAAGTATTGATTTCACATTATTGTAAGGAATGCTGCCTCGAGGAATAACTAATCTAAGTTGACTTTAAATTGGGTTAACTTTTGTAGGCACTAGTTTTTGATAATGCACACTCCTCTATAATTATAAACATGCCATGTTGTTTCATGATTCACTGGCTCTCTGATAACGATAGATTGGAAGAGGTTGGATTCATCGAAATCGCTTACTCAAGAGTAGGCCATACAAAACTTGTTCTTTTCTGGTATTTATCATGAAATAAGATTTTGGTTTTCAGTAGAAAAAATGACGGTAAATAAGACCATTAAACTACGAGACCCCTTTCTAACACCTAAAAAAAGGGGGGGGGGTCAGAGAGTCGAAGTTGAAAAAAGGAAAATGACTTTGATTATCGATTTTCTGTTTCTGCATTTAAGTTAAAATTGGATTCTGTTAACTAACGTAATGATTAAAAATATCTGTTGAGTATATGGATCGAATCAGAAAAAAATAGAGTGTATTTTGATAGGTGAACTAAATAGAAGAGATAATTTGCGTATAAAATAATGTATATTAATACGATAATACTATTTGTGAGTAGTATAACGAATTTAGGGAAATCTAATTGCAATCATACAACATATGATTATAATCATAAATAATTATTTATTCAACGACAAACTATGATGGAAAGTAAAGAAAGACTAAGAATAAAATGAGTCAGGTCTGAAAAAGGCCAGGGTAACATTCTATGTCGTAGAAATGAGCCAAAGAAATTTCCAGAAAAGATCCTATGGCGTCATCTCGATTTTCATATATCCAACACCATTCCATTTTTGGTTGAGTCTCTTGGGAGTTACTCCTCTCTTCAACTTCATGACATCAATCTCGCAATGGCTCTAGAGACATGCAATGAGGTGTGGGGTCCATTTAGAAAGCTGAAGAATAATGACCCTGGGTCCACCCATCTTTTCAATTTCTTCGAAATTATTAGTGACTGTTACTATCATACTATGACAGTGTCATCATAATTAAAATTATGACTAAGAAAGAAAACACCTCCAGACAATAGGAATATAGTTCATTCAGATTGGGGTGTGGGTATGATTTGGGTGATAAAGTGAGACACTCCAGAACAAATGGAAAGACTTTATTGTCAAAGAAGGTACATCAGCGGTAATTTGTTTGGCTTAAGATAAGTTTATTACTCAGAGAACATACCACATTCAGCGTCATTTCGAGCTGAAGCATCAGGTATACTCCAAAATCTCGATAAATGAAATTCAAGCCCACACTCTCAAACACACTAGAAGATGCGGGATTTTTCTCTCTTTCATTTTCTCTCATAAAGTGTTAAAACATTCTTTATTTTATAGATCTAAATAGGATCAAAACTCTAATGTGACTTTTAAGTAATCGTTCTTCTTTACTTCTCTGACTGACTCCTCCCATCATCAAAAGGGAGCCTCTAGATTCACGAATAATTAGCAACATGATTTTTTTTCTTAGAAAAAGTATATCTTACCCTTTTGGTTCTGCACTTAAGTACGGTAAATGGTAGAGATTGGCATTAAAAGGGAAGTGATGGGGTTTGGTACCGCGCTGAACATAGGCTAGGTTAAATTATTCTATGACCTTTGACCTCTAATCTATTCAGGAAAAACACAAAATTACATTTTTTTCACGCTGTACGAATGTTTGGCCACACGGTAAATGGCAGAGTTCTGGTTTTTTGCACAACGGTGCAACTTTAGGTTGCGCGTGTAAACGTTGCATAGCCAAACGAAATGGGATGCAACAATTTTTTGTAGCTATCATTTTGTGCGCCGTTTGATTTTGCGTAAAATAGCAATTTCAGAATTTCCCTAAAATTTCAGATGATTCCGCTCCACGGCCGGTAAAAATGGAAAGTTGTAAAATCTTCTATTCAGGATTCTGAGCGCGTCTTTTGGCCGAATCGGCTCAAATTTGGTTTGATTGTAGGCCTTTTTTCTTTCGAACGACACCTCAAAAGTTGCATATTCATATTCCTGGACGCAACTATGGTCGATAAACTGATGTCCGAAAATCGTCCTTTTTCTCATTTTCAATGGAGCCCTCTCGTAAAACATTTAACACGTAAACCCGAGAGGACCACATTCACTCACACAATTTTCTACAATTTTGACTTTAAACGTCCATTCTAGGGGCAAGGAAGTGTATTTAT
>KL567116.1:1791-28610 GCA_000715275.1 Gyrodactylus salaris
ATTGACATAAGAGTTGTCTGAAAGCGTTCGAAATTCTGTTCGTTGGAAGCTCTCTCATTCCTCATCTGGTCGAATAGATTCTCCATCGCGATTTTAGATTCTAAAAGACAATTGATCGAACCTGGAACGCAATAGAACGTTAATAGAATCGAAAAATAGAAGGAATAAATGTAATTTATTTCATGATAAAAAATATTTCCCAATCCAATAAATTTAGCGACTCACTTTTCCCGAAGCGTTCAAAAAAGATAATTTTTACCTACATAAAAGGATTGAAACATTATGTAGATGTCTAAAAAACGCTCACCTTTAATCTTTTCCAGCATCCACGAGTCTGCATTCAGTGTCCAGGTAAACCGTTGAAGCGTGTCATTCCCCGTTTGAATGCTATCGATCTCTCAGAAGATGTGGCCTACCTATTCCTACAAATGAACCCGTCTAAACGCGCTACAGCTCGAACCGCTATGAGACACAAGTATTTCACCGAGGACTTGCCAACAAGCAAATTGGACACCTTACCCGATAGTGAGTTGATCGCCTTAAAAAATATGATATATGTTCATGAGTAGGGCTACAAAAATTAGTAATTAATGACACATATTGAAATACGTGAATTTCATTCGTTGTTCGAGCTAAAAATCAATTGCAATCAAAAAAGGAGCATTTCTAGACTCTCGGATGTCGGTTTCATTGATTTGATTCATTTTTGCTGAAAATACTTGCTCAGATAGAAACTTGTCATAAGATTCATTAAAAAGTCAACCAATTTTTAGTTCAATAAGCTCTGACTATATTTTAAGCCGTCAATTACAGAAAAACTTCTATTGGTAAATCCTATATAACTTCACTTTAGATGTATCAATATTCACGTTGTCTGAAATCAACTTGATCGTTGAATCACCCAAGAGAAGTTCAAATCTTGCCAAGAGTATCCAGAACATGAAGGCTGATTCTATACCACAAAAGATTCTCACCGAATCCAGTCAGACTCTACCAGAACTGAAAATCATGAAGACATCTGTCAAGAGCTTAAAGATGACCAATCCATCTCAGAACGCTAAAAAGGGCCTCCCCAATAATCAGAGCGACGAGAGCTCCTCCGTTAAGAAGGTTTCGCTGTCTTCTCAAAACGGCTCCTTGAACTGCGATGGAGGGCAATCGGTAGAGAAGAAAGACTCACACACTAGTCCCATTACTGTTACCAGTCATGCAACGCAAACAGTTAATGATCAAAACGTTAGTTTATAAACTACTTGAGATGGAACGCAGTATTAAAAGAATTTGAAAAGATTTGGCTCAAAGATGAGATAGCATCTCACTGGTCATATTTTTTGATAGGTTGTCGTATTTTGCTTCATGGGAGAAGATTTTGACTCATTAATGGGTTAGGATTATTCGTGGGTGACTAATAGAGCAACCCAAATCTATTTTTCAATTTTTCTCTAGACGAGTTATGTTTAATTTTTGTGTTCAATAGGTAAAACTTGAAAACCCAATGACGAGAAGAATATTTTTAATGAATTAATCTTTATTTTTAGAATTACCAATGTATTCCTGGATAATTTGAGTAATTTATTTAATCTCCCTTATTTAAATCCTCAAATATTTATTTTTATTTATAATAATATTTTCATCTCATTCTTAACATGAAATTAATCATCTTCACTCTTAAAAAGACAAACATCAACTCTATTTTTTTTGCAAATCGATGACGCTACTTACAAGTATATTCATTAAATAAACACTTTACTATCCACAAATTAAATCATTTCTAAATAGTTTTCTGTTCTTAAGAAATGAAATAATCTATAATTCATTCGTATCTCTCACCTTTCCAAATAGAGACCCCTACTTTTTTATCGTATTGGATAATTTTCTAATAAGATAAAAATTCAAGTTATGCCAAAAAAAATCGTCTTAAGAGAATGACAGGGAATCCCTACTAGGGATGAAGAAGGGTCTGTTTGTTAGGTTTACTGTTGTGACACACAATCCTCAACGCTATATGAATTCACATCTGACAGTCAGAAAGATCGAATCTTTAACTCAAAAATAAAACTGAACCTTCTCTGGAAAATGGGAACAAACCCTAAATGTTACACTTTGACCTATCTTACATGAATTGAGAGATTTAAAAATACTGTTATTGATTATTCTATAAATTATAATTTAGCTGAGATTTGTATAAATTTTTTTTCCAAGAAATGTTAACGTAAAAACAGGAGGTTTCTTAAATAAATTTGAACAGATAAGTCACTACATTCTTTCCAAGTCTGATTATTATCCAAGCTGCAGCATTTATTAATTCATAAAATTAATAACTTTCGATGGAGTGTAAAAAATCCATTTTTTAAGATTTTCTTGCGGACAAGGGTCAAATTTCCAAGTTTAGAGTTGCATCAATTTATAAATCTTAAGAATTTGTCAGTTTTGTGATTATGAAGTTAATTTTAATATTAGAACGGTGATACTCAAAGTGGCTATCCAAATGACAACGGCTCATCAGTCATGAACTCTTCTGTCGGAACAAACTCAGCCTACCCCAATATGCCTTATCAGTCTCATCCACACCATCATCAGATGCCGATAATAGCTGCCACTGCAGCCGCTGCTGCAGGCGTAGCAGCCATTGCAACAGGTTGCTATTACTCTAACGACCAACAACTCCCAATGGTCTCAGCTCCAGTGTTTTATCCGTACGCCTTCGACTCTAGCAAGATGAGAATGAGTGCTATAAATCAGGGGACTTTCGACTCTGGAGATTTCCCATCGGACAACCTTCAGAGGAAGACTAAACCCTCGAAAACTAACCAAATGGCCACTTCGAGTACCGGCACGACATTTGATGAAGTCAGCACGTTACCTAGTGGCCGAGATTCTGTAAATACAAATTATACTCTGAAAACTAACGGAATGCTGCATTCTGGCCGGCCAGCGTCGCATCAATTAGTTTTTCCTCCAAATACAGGTACGCAATCATTTTAAATTTAAAGCAGGGGTGTCAAAAATATATTAGAAGTGTGCCATTTTTTTCGATTTATTTCAGGCGTGCTATTTCAACAAAAAATCTTCACCCCTGATTTAAAGTAACCTTTCTTGAAACATCTCCCTAGTTCACTTGGTATATTCTGAATAAATATGTCTACTCATAAGTGATACAACTATCTGTATTCTTATTCTTCTAGGATAAATTTAATTTACACCTGAAATTTAATTTATTTTGGGATCCTTCAAGCTTCTCCTAAGAACATAATAATAGTTAGGTAAAAGTTATTAAATTATTTATCCTCTCAAACTTACCACCAAAAACTGAGTCTCTAGAAGATTTGGAGTAAGGCAATAGATCTCTAAAAACTTCAGTTTGTAGTGGACTAAAAAATTTACGATTTTATTGTTTTTTTTTCTAGCCACAAATTTTGAAAAATATTCTTGAAAAAATTATTCACTTGAATAAAATTAATTTTCCTTTGACCAGCCTCAAAAACGATCAAGTTATAATTATTTTTCGGTTTATATTTTCTAAATAAATATTCAATTTAAGATTTCTACCATCATCAAAATCCTTATCAACCCGGAAATATCCTCTACAACTCAAATACACAAATCTACCCATGCCATCAACACTATCCGACCTTTTACTATCAGCGACCAGCATTTAATCCACAGAGCGTCTATCAGCATAGATACCTGCCACCACCGAATCATTATCAGAAGATGAATCAGAAAATTGCCAAATTATCAGTTAACGAAGTTTCAGATCCAGAGACAACCTATAACGAAAATTATCCCTCAAGTGATCAAGGTAAGAAAAATTATAAAATATTTTAATTATAATTTCTTATCTGAAAACGTAGAATCTTTGATGACATGAGAAAAAATTCATAATTTGTTAATTAATTTGAATAGGTAACATCAGTTACGTCATGTCGAAAGAGTCTTGTCCAGATGGGGCGCCGAATGTACACTGGAAGGTTCATCAGAATCATTCTCTTTATGGAAATGAGAATGAAACCGCCCTGCCAAAGCAGAACTTTCATAGACACCAGAGATCTCTACCAGACTATAGAATGATACCAAATCAGAAAGATGCTGGTTGTGTTTATATTGACGATTCTTTCGATGAGAATTGTCAAGATCTTCAAGCTGATTGTTACGACCCCACTATTTGCAATCAGGTAAGCCTAAATGATTGCAAAGTTAGAACCATGCACATACATTTTCTTTGCAAATGCTCAAAATAGTCTTAGAGTAGTGTTATTCTTTTAATTCAGAGGAAAATTAATTTTGTTAAATAATAATCTTGAGCTTATATGCTTAAAGTAAGCTGAGAAAATTATTTTATGCGAGAAATATCCACAATAGAGTTAAAACTTTTAGGATTTTCTCCTAGGATTCTTGATTAATTGCCCTAAACAGTCGTTTTAAATTCATAAAACTGCTTTTTTTGCTAAATTTTTTAAAATAGTTATAATTAGAGCAACCCAATGTACTGTTTTTATCTGAATCAGTAATGCTTAGTTAAGTTTGAAAAACTGATTATTTTTATCGTAGGACCTAAGGGTGAACATTTAGGAAGGGACTATTTGGTCTTTTCACAGCTTAAATGGGCTATTTATTAGCATACGTTGTTTCTAGTCACTTTTTTTCATCCTTCCAAAAAAAATTTCTATCAACAGATTTTTCATAAATCTGAATAAGCCCTTGAAATACCATACTATATGAAAACAAATTTTTGAATATCTCTGATTTCGTTAAGACCCTTTGATGCCAACAGTTTCTATGAAACTTCTGATTGGTTACTTTTGTAGGCATAATAAGGCAAATGACGCTTTTCTAGAGTTTCCTATTTATGAACATTAGAAAGAAATTTTGAAATAAAATATAAAAAACTTTTTTTAGGTAAATATGTGATCTCTCTCCTAATAAAACTTGACGGTTTAGGAAAACTTTTTAATTGTTAGGGAAAAATTCGAGAGGTTTTCTAGATTCCCTGCTAAGTTGATTTTTAAGTGGAATTTTTATGGCTCTAGTAATTAGAAGGAAAACGCTTGTGATTAAATAAAAACATTTTAAGTGTAGAAATGCACAGAGAATAAATAACAATAATTTTAGGATAATTAATCAAGAATCCTAGGAGAAAATCCCAAAACACTATTTATGAAATTAAAAAAAAAATAGTCTTTTTTGAACTGAAAGCTCAAATTTAATTAGCGTATTCGTAATCAGCGTAAAAAGACATTTCAAATCTCTTTCTAAATGTCGAGTAGTGTTCTCGATTAATTTTTAAACCTTTCAAAAATTTGTGAAAACTCATACAATTTGAGAGAATTTGCTTCTAAAGGCGAAAATCTGTTTCATCATTAGTCTGAATAATTGCATTTTTTATATATTCAAAAAAATTGTTAAAAATAAATTTTTTAATTTTTTTAAATGCAACTCAATCTAATTCGGCTGAACTCGATGTTCTGTTCGGAAGGTCGGATAAGCTCAATTTAAAAATGCAACAAAAGCTTTCTTCTGTCTGATATTTGATACATCTAGGATCTGCTTAGTCATATTTTCTAATCTTCAAAATACTTATTTGATGTATTATCTCTTTAAAGTTTAACCTTTTGTAATCATTCCGAAAAATTAGTATTTTATTCATTTCGACGAGTTTATTGTCCGAATAAAAACTCGTTAAATGAGTTCTTCGATTGCTGTTATGTTACTACCAAGTAAATCAGTACAAATTTAACAAGAAAAATGAAATCCATAAATACAAGGATCTTGACCACAATGAGAAGTTTTAAGGTGCAATTTATTATGAGTTCATTGAAATATGAAAGTCATTTTCACTCAATTAAAACTCTAGAGCATAAACTTAGACTTTCTAGTTCCATGAAGATTTTCACTTCTCTGTAATATTAGCAGTAGGTCGATGTGTGGATATGTGGCGCAAAATTGTATTATTGGTTTAATGTTTATATTAGTAACCAAAACTTTGACATTCCTCTTCTAAGTGAAGGATAATAGTATTTCAATGTAGATAACCATCTCTAGATTCATTTCTCTGTTTAAGAGCTTCTAGTTTTCGTTAATAGGATTCAGTGCTCATTTGACTGGCTTAGATTCTTCTTCTTTCTTAGAATCTGGTTTTTCTGCCAAGTATGCGCCTCCGGGAAGGGGTAACCTACACGTTAGATGAGGGGATAACATGAGAGTTGAACGGCATTCCTTTATACCATCCCTGAATAGGGCTTAGATCTTTATATCAATTCTAATGTTGTTGTACAACAGATTTATTTACAATTTCAAGTCACCTAAAATCAATTCATTATAGAAATATCGCAACAACATAATCGATAATCAGAGCATTTATGCTGAGAAGAAAAGGACCAAAGGCAGTCGGATGGCCTACTCCTCGTCCTTTCACAAGATGTCGAATATTACCAACTCAAAGAACGACCAGAACTTTGTGAGCATCGATACAGACTTGGAAGACAAAGGTTCCCACTTTGAAAACGACAAGAATCATTTGAATGAAAACCTTGGCAAGGCATACTACAAGATGCGCGACCAACAACAGGTTAGTGTCGACATTGCCGACGACAATCAGGAGGCAGAGAAGAATGATTCGCGCTTCAACAATCGCCTAGCTCGAAGTGCGAGCTTCTCAGCAACTCAGAACTCCAAAGGATACTACGACGAGGTTCAGAATCACGGACGGCCAATCGGCATGAACGGCCAGAGGATTAGGAATAACGAGAGTTAGTAAGAAATATTTGTCATAGAAATCTTTGATGATTAAACTTGAGTCTTGCCAGAGACGTGTGAGAGTCATATGACTTTAAATTTTAATTCTTGAAACAGGTATTATCAAATTATTTTTACAAATTTTATGGTTACCCTGCTAATGACTTTATTAGATGAAGGTAACTTACCCAAGTTGTCGGAATTATCATTTGAGAACGGAAAGTATCCAGCTACAAGACTTCCACGTTCCCATGCATATTATCCGTTGGAGAAGCCGTCAGAGCCGACCAGCTACCTAGCCATGTTGGAACGTGGAGATAACAACTTAATGTCTTATGATTCCGTTAGTTCAACAACAAACAGCATCAGTCAACTGACCTCCTCCACACTCAACCCGATCAAGAGTCGATCTCCCAAGAAGAGTCCACAGGCTGACGCCATGTCCCCACAGGTATTCTGGAATACATCCAATCAATTCTGATATAATTCGTCCAAAGATATTTTAATACTTTTTGCCTTTGTAGAGAAGCAAACCAGAGGCCTTAAAAATGTATATTTTTCTCAATTTATATAATTCCCCCTCCCCTACCCTGCTTGACCTTTAAATGACTTATTTTTTAGAATATTAAACTTATTTCACGACGAAGGAATTTTGATGGAAAATTTGTTTCTATCCAAAATTTGCGCTTAATTTAATTTTTATATTTTTAAAAGACATACAATTGTTGTCAACTACACAATGCTCAATCGAAATGAGCTCATGATATCTCAATGCAACTAAAAAGGGTGACGGACAAAGATAATCAGGAAAGGACCGCATTTATATTATCAGAACATTTTATCATATTTTCTTCAAATAATTTGAATTTTGTTTTCTCTTTCTATCTATTAATAACAATATAAATAATTAATATAAACTTTTGATTTCGAATGAGTTTAAAAACCTATTCAACTGTATTATCTATAGCTCGAGAAAATATAAAAGTTCTACCACAGTTTTCGAGTAGAGCTTTTCATCGTTGGTGCAAAAGTTAGAAAGGTCGAAAATCAATAATTTATTCATAGATATTTTTTCCTTCAAATTGATATGTCAATTTTATCTATTTCAAATATCAAAGGCATACTTTAAAAGTCTCCGTATATAAATAAGAATTTTAATGATAAATCATCTCATTGTAAAATAGTTCATACTTCCTTGAAAGAAACCAAAACGGTTGAATTAATCAATTTTAATAATTACTATTAGAAACCTGCTCCAGAATAAGCATTTCAGCAACTTTTATTAAAATATTAATATTCAAGTTGTATAAATAAAATTGTGAATTCTGTTTGTTTGTTATGTTAAGCCTTCTGAAATGCGATTCTCTACTTATGAATCATGGGTCTTGATTGTCAGAAAATTGTGGGAAAAAAAATTATTTTTAAATGCTGAAAAATGATTAAGAGCTTATTTTCAAGTACCATAGAACTTTAAAATTTCATCTGATAGTCCTAGCAATTACATAGTGGAAAGTTTTAGTGCATGCGTTGAATTGCTCGCATCACTACATTGTAATTTCAACATGTTACTGCATATATTGTTGATCAACTGTGAAAATGAAAAATTATGATCCTGAACACAAAAATTGCCCACATTTGATTTCTTGTGCTTCTTAATAGTTTCTTGTTTCAACTGCTAAAACAGGCTCCTAAAAATTAAAACAACCCACGGTTAAATTAATTTATGGCAACTCAAATTTCCCAATCATTGTGTGAAATATCTTGATGGTTAGAATTTAGAATAAATGTGAATTCTGTTTTTTATTTATAAAATCTGAAATGAAACATGATTTCTGATTAGTACTTCTTGGGAGATAAAATTGTGTTAATTAATGTTCTTTCTATCTTCTTAAGTTCTGGCTCGTTGCAGCCCTCTTCTCTGGAATGTTCATCGATGGTTTTGGAATTTTTTCTCTTCAGATATTTGTCTATCTTCATTGGCAAACTGAGAGTAGAATTATTAAATTAATGAAATCATTCATGAATACAGTAAATTTTCCATTTTACGAAATTTCTTATCGTTTAGAAGATAAAAAAATTCCAATTAATTTGAGAATTTTTTAAAGATTCTTCACACAAAAATATTTTAATGAAAAAAAAGTTTTAGCTAGATTGGTCAAAAATCTTAAGAAGTTATGATATTTTAAAGATTTTTCATAATTAGGTTCCTTGACAAGATAATTACCGATTTAGACTCCCCCTAAACTCTAAACAGTTATATAATCTGAATCTAAAATAATTAGGACTTGAAATTATCATGATATGAAGATTCTTATTCGTTTACTAACTTAATCAAAAAATAATCAGAGTATCTTTTATTAATTGAAAGGTATTTGAGATTAAAAACCATGTTGGACCGTTGCAACATTGGGAAGTGAAGGGTTGCATGGATCTTCAACTGAGTTCAAAGGAAAAAAATAACCAGCTTGCCATGCAAAGAATTATTTTTTTTGCAGTCAATTGATGCTTACCTTCTCAACCTGATCGCAAGATTTTGAGTATGACCCAACATTGAAGTTGAGAGCCTTACTGGTGAAATCACTGCATTCATCATTTGTCTTGTGTTGATTTTTAAGTGATAAACTCAACTGACTGTCTTGCTGTTCATTGTGCTGCTGTCGATATGTTAAAGATTCTGGTATATTTGATGTGAGAAAGTTATTTGAGAATGTATTCAATAATGCATTGTAACCTTCACTAGATGGAACGAGATGATTTTCGCTTGTTACATTTGTATTGTTGTTGTCATTGGATATTGTTGAGTTGTTGATAAAGTTTGTCATTTGACTCAAATTCGAATGTCTATTATCCTCAACTGCAAAGTGTATATAATTTTGTTTAGTAAATTAATTAATCAATGAAAAATATAATTTGTTAAAATATCAATTTCAGCTCGAAAATGTGCCTTTGCGAATTTTTTGTATTTTTAATAATTTTGAAAATTTCTTTCAAAATTACGAAAAAGCGTATTCGTTGACGAAAAAAGTAGTGATTATCAAGGATCAATTAAACATTTTTCAATTGAATACTCCAATGTGCTCTGTAATTTGAGGTTAATTATAAAAAAATAATTTTAACGAGGTTTCTTTGATGTGTAATCTGACGAATCAAAGTTACTTCTTTGTGTAATATTTCTGAATCACTTTCGAATCACCAAACCATGAGTAGATACATTGCTGATTTTTCTCAAGGAAGAGAATATGATACATCACACATTTTAAACTCAGATTGATAATATTTAGCAATAAATGCACTTTTTCAAATTTATTTTGCATCTTTTCGAATTATTTTTGCACTTTTCTGTTAGCATGAAATTCGTGTATTTTGAAGGCCTACCATAACCGTGATGAATCATGCAAGGTATTAAGAAGAGGCAGACCCTATGTTGAAAATAGTAAAAAGAAGGCAAAAACTTACAAGAAATGGGCCAATGTCTCATCACAGACTGGTCAATGGAATAATTTGAAAAGGTTAGGTCTCTATTATTTTGAACGTTGCAGTTGTGTGCATTACTCATCTCACTCTGGCCGTAGCCGGTCAATAGATTCAATTTCGATATGGGATGGAAGAAATCTTTGTCTGAAGTCATGACGCTGCCCGATGGGGAGCTGGTCGTAATATTGTGGCTTGCATTTGTTGACGACGTGTAACAAAAGAGCTTGGGAGATTCTCTGTTTGTGGTTACTTTTCTGAATATCGAGTTGTTGGCGCCATTGTTTTTACTATTCGACGTGGAGGATGTTATGACGACCTTTTTCCGCTTTTTCCACTTTGCTCGTCGATTTTGGAACCAAACCTAATCAAGTGAATTCTTAAGGTGGTGAATAGCAAAGACGTTCATGTCATAATATGTCATATTAGCTTTAGAATATCTTCTCTTGTTAAAATTATTTATTGAGCACTCCTATAATAAATGCACTACAAGATTAATACAACTACGCCAAAAAACCAGAAATAATGATTCCAGATTAAGAAACACGGAGCAACTTTCATATGTGAGGTATAATTGGGGTTTCGTGTATAATTAATAGATGATCGTCTCTAGATTCACATTCTATGTTCAAGAAATACTAGTTTACATTCGTCAATGGTCTTTAATAAAAATAAGAATCAGTGCAAATTTGAATTTCGAGGATTAGATTTTAGGATTGAGACACTTTTTTGAATATAATTGATCAATGATCGAAAAATGTTTATCCAGCTCAACCTTTTGCTTCCATTACTCTGCTTGAGTTATTGCAAAATCAAGAAAACTATTTTAGTTCCTGTTATCAAAATTTTAAATCTATTTATAGAAACCAGAGGAAAACATATTTGAGTAATATTTAAATATTTTCCTAAGGAAAATAGCGATAAGAAAAATAGCTAAACTACAAAAAATTTATTTTTCATGCTTTGCTTATGCAAATTACAAATTTCATTCTGTTAACTCTTCAAGCCTGTTCAGTGTTCACTGTCAGTTATTATTTGCTCATGTGTTTCAAGTTACTTATTTTAATGTTGAACTGATTACTAATCAGTGATTAGATAAATAGATGAAGATAGCCTAGTCAAGTATTTCTAGCAGATAAAACGTAAAAAGGAGAACCAAAATAAAATTGATTTCTAAAATAAAATGAACAGGTGAGGAAAAAAAGCAAAAAAATACAAATTATTTTTTGAACAAAAGTTGATATTTGAACTAGCTGGCCTCATCATGTTGAATATAAAAATGAGCAAAAATGGTATTTTACTGCCAATTATTTCCCAATATAAATTGAATACATTTTTAAATGCAACTCAATATTCATTAATTGATCATTGATGAGTAATTTGAGTAGTTCAATAAAAATGAGAAAAAAATGATTTAACCTAGAGAGCACTGACAGAAATATATCGAAGGGGGAAAAGTTAAATAGATTAGCTTGTTAAATGATTTGTGGATTTACTCACACTGTAATATAATTCATTCATTTATATCTCTCTCTCTAATAGACGAGCAATATAACAACAACATCAGGATGACTGCGTTTTCTCTTGCATTCTCACTGTCCCCCTTTTGTATGGGAAGTGAGAATTGTGGTAAAACTCTGTGATACTCTCTCTCTCTTTGGGATAGACAATCAAAGGGAAAAGTCAGGATAGAATCTATGTAATTAAAGAGCTCGCTCAATTAATAGAATTGAAATTCTGCTTTCAGAAAAATACATAAACACAGTTGATTAATGTCTTCTTTATTTGTCTTTTACCAAATGTAACCATTTTTTATTTTTTTTTGTAAAAGGGGAATCTTTCGAACCAATGAATCCCAATTTCAAATAACCCTTTGATGTCTGCCAACGGTGAATGATCTCAATTATTACTTTAGAGAGTTTTTATTGATTTATTCTGCTTTCAAATCGTTTGAAATTTAAATAAAAATCTACATTATATTGTAACTTGCTAATTTCTGTTTTCTTTGCACAATTTTAGATTTCTCAGTAAAAGTAGCATGAGCATTTAAGAAGCAAAATAATTAATTTTTTCACTTGAAATTTTATAAAAATTTGTGAGAAAATTAATTTTTCTTCTTCCTATTTGAGTAAATATTGTCTTGAACAATCTACTAACTTTGGCATATAAAGTTACAATCGCATTTATAACTTGAACTTCTAAAAATACTTGGATCAAAATTTGATGTGAAATTAGAGATTTTTTTTGATTTTCTTTCTAAGACGCAGTAGCGAAATATCACTTGAGAAGTCAGAGCTTTTAAATATAACCTCAGAATTAGTAGAGAAATTTTGAAATGGCTTGATAATTTTATCAACTTTGCAAATTTGCAAATATTCAAATCCGATACACACTGAAATAAAGTTGGAATAACATTCTCTGGGCTAATTATCATTGATGTTGTAAATTTGGAGTTGATAGATAAATCACTTTAAGCTCATTTTCTCTCTGAATGAACACATTTTACAACTGTTCATCTTCCAATAAATAGTCTTCAAGCCGGTGGTTGTATAGGTCCTTGGGATCGAGCAGGACTCGAAGAGGATGATATTATGACTACTTGATGTTATATTTTCTGAAGGAAGAAGCTTATTAGCTTCCAAAACTTAAACCGGGATTTTCTCCACTATCTAAAGATTTTGTGAGAGATAGGAGTAATATTTGGGAACTATTACAAGAAAAAATCTATCCTTTAGAAGAAACCTTCTCAACTCAATGCCTTCTGTTAGGAAGATGTGACTGATGCGCGATATCTAGTTTAAAAATAGCCGGAATTTCGAAATCTAAACAGAGAATATTTTTCAAAAAATCTGATTATCTTTAGGAGCGGAATAATTTCTATTCAGTAGCCTTTAAAAATCGAAAAAATTGATGGTGGCCATTTGAATTTATTTTTATATGGATTTTTAACACATCAGCGTTTCGACCATAGTAGATAGATTAAAGCGTACGAAAGATAGCAATAGCCTCAGAATTAGTTCTTCATCGTATAACTGAGCAATCTAAAGCCATTCCTAGTGATTTTATTTCATAAAGCAGTACGCTAGCTTCCATCTATCATCACAAAACAACTCATAACATTAACTACCATATGCAATCAGCTTGAATTCTTTTCAATCCATCTAATTCATAGCTTTTCTGAAAAAAAATCAGATTATCATGAATTTAAATGATGACCTAATCAGTAAAAATAAATAATAAAGATGAGAGCATTGAGAGTCCATGCTAAGTAGGAGAGATGAAAGTATACCACAGAATGTTAATGGACTCTCTGAATAAACAAAACATATCCATGAATACCATGTATGATGATTGATTTAGGCAAGAATTATTTTGTCATCAAAATATTATCATTACTAAGTATAACTAATGTACCCTCTTCTTGAGTAATGCACATTTCTGAATTCTTAATTGCAAGGGAGTTTTTTCTTGATTTTAAGTGAAGTGCTTGCAAATGAATTATTGCTACTATAGAATTATACTCAAAAAAATTCCCCAGACTAGTACTTAAAGATTAGCTAACAAAAACCGAATCACGGTTAGTGTTAGTGACCGTCATACAAAACCGCTGTAACTTGGATTTTCTCCATTTTCTGTAATTTTTAGATTGAGATCAATGACATCCAGAGTGTTAGAGGTTATCGAGAAAATGACCAAAAATACTTTATATTTGTAATGAAAACAATTTTTATGTAATTGAACAATAATATTTTCACAGAAAAAAAAACAAAGAATAAAAAGGCCTTCATAGAAAGAGGGGTCTGCTATAAACCTTATTTTTTCTTAATGCCAACACGAGATTGAGAAAATTTACTCCTGGCATCTGTCAAGATGAGAGAAAATAGATTTTGTAGTTTTCTTAAAATTGGATCTCAAAAGTTGCCAATCAGAAGATTGAAAACACGTATACTTTAAATTGCGATCAGGACATCTAGTGATCAATTTTCCTTGATGTGCGTCCATGAGTGCTTTTTTATCTTAATTTTAGAAATAAAAAATGTTTATTGGCAAATATTATGCAAAATATGTTTTATCAATAAATTTGAAGATTTTATTGCAGATTTCACAGCTGAGAAGGCTCCCAATCAACTGGAACTCATCAGGATAAATTCTAACGTACTTTGACATACTACAATAAATACGGTTTTTCGAGATTATCGTTTGGAAAGAGTTATACATTCCTAATAAAGATAATACTACATGTATAGATTATTAACAACTGCTACTTAGAGGTTGATTCAACGATTTAAAGTGAATTAATACACACGATAGAAAATTTTAATCACCAATAATTATGGAAAAAGTTCAATTTTTATAAATATGCCAAAAATATGTCAAAATATGCAAATGCACATTGAAAAAAATGTGTATCAAAATTTTTATTTTGCATATTTTGGTTTGCCCTAATCATGGTTGAGCGAAAAGAAAGCGACTCCATTTACAGCAAAGAAAGATTACAAATAATTTTCTTCAAATGCCATCCATCAGACTTTGATTTTCTGACGCACTGAAAAGTTACTTCCAAGGCAACCCAAAAATTCTTCTCTGTTTACACTGAGCATTACACTAAAAATATTTATCATTGATTTTCATCTATGATTTGAATCTAAAAAATTTCAATCCCTAATTAAAAATCAGTCTTATTTTTGTTTAAAGAAAATATTAGTTGTCATATCATTTATTGACTATTGATTTTAGATTGTGGTAAATTAATATTCATGTTAAATCATGAATCCAAGAATTCTTGGATAGAAATTATTTTTAACCCTCATTTTAGAATAAAATTACCATGTCCGCCATCTTGGATTTTAATAAAAACTTCTTTTTGTGAAATCTACAAGGACGAGGAAAATCGTTGGTTTAAAATTTTTCCGACGTGAATCATTAAACTTCAAAGTGTGGAAAACTTGTCTATTAAATCAAACACCACAAATGATACCCTACAGTGAACTCTGACTCAAAATACATCCAATAGACATGAAAAAGTATATTTTTGTCGGAGACCTCATTATTTGAATATTTGGTTAAAACTTTAAAAATTACATCTGAAAATGACTTTATACGCTTTTTAATTGAGTCAAAATATAGGCATAAATGAGCAAAATTCGTGATTTTTAGAAAGGGTTTAAAATTATTTTTTTTAAGAAAAAGTAGACTAAAAAAAGTTGTGTTAATTTTTAGCTCTGTGAAATAATTTTCTCGAGTTGTGATATTTCTTTTTTTTTGAAAAATCGTCCACTGAACTCTTCCTAATGCTAAACCACTCACTTGAACTCTGGACTCAGTAAGTCCAATTCTCAAGGCCAGCTCTTCCCGCATAAAAATGTCGGGATAATGGGTTTTTGTGAAGGCTCTTTCGAGTTCGTTCAGTTGACCCGGCGTGAAGCGGGTACGATGACGCTTTTGCTTCGCGAGATTCGAAGCTGATGAACTGGCATTGGAACTTAGATTGATGAGGCCGTTTGCGTTGGCAGCTATCAGAGAAGCGTTAGATAGGGAGTTATTCTCACTGCAGCAGCTCGATTTAGAGGACATCAAATCGGATATTTCAGTGTCGTTGAATTGCTCAACGCGTCTGGACTAAATTAAGGAATAAAGTAAGGTCATTGCAGTTTGAGATTTTCTGCGTCTCTCAATAGTTATCAACACAAATTTAAATGTTTACCCTTTCTGGTATGAACATCAGAGATGTATCACCAAATAATGGTGCCCAAACACATTTTTATTAGGTAATTTTCAAAATCAAGTGGAGGGGTAGACATTATTATTACAACATATAGGACAGTCCAGTTGAAATTATTATGAATAAGTCGAGTTTTAATTTTCATATTAATAACAAGTGTAGATGATGTTCATTTATCATAAGCGATAGGACATACCAATATATATTATCATAAAAAAGTGGAAAACTATAAATTATTCTCATGAAAAATCGGATTTGATAATAACCCTTTTTTATTATTAGTCAGTATTCATCAAAGTTGAGCAAGTACGCTCGTATAGAAATATAGAAGGACTGATCTCTGGAATTATTAAAAAAAATTAGTAAACAATAAATATTGTATATTTCTGAACGTCGTAAGGTATAGGGAAAAAAATCTCAATGTAATACATTTTAATCATTCTACTCTTAAGAGACCAGATTTAATTCTTTAGTAGTATTTTAACCTTACTACGCCAACAGGGACACTGGCGTCCGCGTAAGTTTGATGCTTAATAAATTTGTTAAACCTTACTCATAGCAGTTTAATTTGTTAAAATCTCTACAGCAGGAGTGTCAAATGACACAACCTTGACAAAATTCATTGCTTTATAGAGGTGCAATGTACATAAATGTTTATAAATTATCATGAGTCATAAAGAAACAAAAATCCCCAATATCCAATGATATTCGAGATGAAAAAACGGTCCAATCAAAATGCGTCATAACTTGTGACTCATGAGTTTCATAACAGCGTGCATTATATTGATCATCACTTTTTGATCGAAAGCTTTATAAGCTTGATACTCTTAACCCGGGTAAACTCCTTGGGACAGTGGTGTCTCGTTTAGAAATTTTTGAATATACTTCTAAAAAAGTGTATCCATAAAACTCAAAAGTTATCTCATTTTATAGACGAAGGAATGGTGTAATTTTATTCTCTTAATTATCTCTAGGTATAATTATACAAGTAGTCAAAGTTTTGCTATCAACAAAAATGCCATTTTAATCATCCGAATTTTAATTTTCTAAAATCTTAAAACCGATTTAACTTTGACAATACTATTGCCTCAAAATTTTTTCATATAAAGATTACTACAAAGTTGTAAATATTTCAAAATATTCCACTGTTCTCCGAGAAAACTAAGTTGCATTATTTTTCTTTTAAACTAAGGATAACTAAGCAAATATCGTTCTTGAATTTACCTCACTCATTATTCTGAAAAAAAAACTAAATGTTCAGTGTTTATATTCCTGGGTGTACCTGGGATGAGGCTTCATTATTTGCATGTGAAAAGTCAGATATTTACTGCTCAAGTTACCATTTATTATCAAAAGCAGAAGAATAAATTAATCTACTTTGATCTAATTACTGAAGTTATTAGGCTTTTGTATATCGAGACGAAACCTGATAAAGACAGAAAAATCTTCTTTTATACTCACTTCTAAGCTGGAATCTCCGTTATTTTTCCCAGTTGAAATGATAAACTTTTCTATATTTCCATAGCTATCTGGGTAACTCAACTTTTCCTCGTCCACTACACGATAGGAGCTAAAGGAACCATTTGACTGCTGCGGAGATTTTGGTGAGGTCTTTCTCGGAAAAGTCATTGAACTCTGAATAAAAAAATTGACTGAGGGGGCACAAGTATTTTCAATCTACATTATCTGGGCATCTAAAGAATTTATTTTCTCAAAATAATCTTCGATATTTCTTATTAGTATTCTTGGCCTAATTCAAATTGTTCATAGAACTGTGATCCTCTTAAGGATAAACATTGAAAGAATAATTCTCAAGAAATATAGAGAATCAACAAAACTTTAATGAACGGTATTTTTAGATGATAATTTTGAAAATAAAATCGCTCAAAGACCTGAATTCAGGATAAGTTAACTATGGAATGAAAAGGGTTTATAAAACGATAATGCAAAAATTATAGAAACCACTGTAATCCTTTTATTGAGTTTTAAGATATTTATTCAATCATTTTTGGCCTCAGTTGTGAAGAAGAACGCTACTTTGGTCATGAAGAAATAAAGTGGGACTCATTTTAGATTCAGAAAAACTGAGTCATCAATCTGAAAAGTAGGCCTCAAAACTAGATATTTCCTGTTTATTTATTGATTAAAGAGTTCAAAAACAGCATAATTCTTCAAAAATGCTGTGGCATTCTCGTTTACAAAATTGAATAAGGATGCCATATTGTAGGATAGGGGAATGTCGACTGAAATACATATTGCAATAGGCGTATAATTCATTAATCGACACGCAATATCGCATCCTCACCTCTGAAATTGATCTCTTCTTCTCTGGGCTACGAAAATATATCAGATTTTACCATTTATTTAATCGATAATTCCATTAATCATCGAAATTTACCAAATTATTCATTTAAAAGAGACGAAATTGATGAGATGTACTGATAGGCACTGATTCTTCCACGTTTCAGAGAAGCTACCTAATTCGTTTATCTTCTACTATTTTTGTATCAAAAGTACTCAGTTTTATTAAGAGAGCTCTAGTCGATAAAAAATTTACTTCTCTAAAAAATTCTCGAGAACTTGAAAATTTAAGGAAATACAAAAGAGATTAAAGTAGATTTGGTTAAAATGAATTTAATTATTTTTCCAGTTCAGTTGGTAGTAATTTTCCCTCCAATATTATTGGCTGATTGCCATCGGCCAGTGAAATTAGAAAATGATATCAAAATCATTGATTGTAGTGGCCAGCTAACCGTTTTTTGGTTCAAAAAAATATCAAAATTTGATGTTTTTGACTGTATGATTTCTTTATAAATTACTATTCGTGTAATGTAGCGTCAAAGTTTGACATCATGTTACCGTTAACCTAGAATTCCAGTTAATTTACAAGTTGGGAGTATTCTAGTTAATTTGATTAAAATAGTTCAAGAACTTAACTTGAAAAATGATTAGAAATTAGATTATCTTCATGAAGAAATGGTAAATCAGTTTAAAATTTCAAATAATGAATGAATCATTCGTAAGAACGAGGAAAATAACGGTTTCATTGAATTCAAGCCATCAGAAAAGATGTTTAATTTAATTTTTTGACAAAAATAAGCCTAGACATCTGCGAAGGAAGATATATGAAAATGAATTCGATCAAGATATCGGGAAGACTTCAAGAATATGCTTTGGTGCTCAGTGACGTTCACCCTTGTGAATTTGGAGCATATGTTTTCTCCTTTGAATTAAATCTGACACGAGATTATCCCCTTGTCACACGAAAACACATCAGAATGTGAAACTTGATAAGGAGTAAGAAAGAATTTGTAAAAGTTTAAATTTTAATCTTAGTAATGCTCTCTTTTTCCATAATCACGTAATAAATTTCCGGTTTCATCATGAAAGATAGTTGGAGAAATTTATTTCATTATTTTAAACACGTTGTTGGAAATCATTTATAAAAGTGAGTGAATATAGAAATTCGTTTTACAAAATATAAGTTTTCCATGAGAAGAATATTCTAGCAAAATGATCCATCTTTCCTTCTTCATTACCAAGAATTTATTATCGGAAAATGTGAGAACTTCATTCTTTACTGCATTTCGTGCTTTATTTTAAGAATTTATTGGTGCCCTATATCTTGTATACAAAATAGTAAGAAATTAATCATTATTCACGATTTTTCATTCCAAACCAAAATGTTGAAATTTTAAATAACTCTCATAAGCGACCATTATTTTTAGTGAGGACGGTTTTTATATTTGTCAGGATTTTTTATGTTAGAAGGAACATTGTATAGTTTTACGATAACTGAACGAATTCGTCTCATGAAAAGACATTTCTTTAACTCTTAAATCTTAGTTTCTTTCAAAGTTATAATCACGCCATTTAATATTATATGGGAATATCTGAACGATTTCTTCTAACTTTATTTATGTAATAAAACGACCAAATTTTTTTTGGTGTTAACAATTCAGACCATGAGGGTTTCAAAGATGATTGGTTTTCCAAGAATTATTCCATACAAATTATGGTTACAAAACGGAAGAAATTGTTTTTGTAATTAATTTTATAAATCAGGGAAATCATAAAAAGTCCACTGAGAAAAGATCAGCAGGTTCATTTTTCAACTCTGGTTTCATATTCAAATTGATTTCGGGATCGAAATTGAAAATAATAGTGCGCCAAAATGTTGATGCTTTAAGGGAAATTCTGAATTTTTCTATTAAAAAATTATTTACACGTTACTGGCGATGAGAATTATCAAATATTTCTTGTTGTCACCCAATAATTTTACTCTTTGGGTCGATTGATAAATTATGTCGAAAAGTGGCTTTAGGATCAGTTAATCTTTGAAAAACTTTGATACTATAAAAAGTTCTTTCTCTCGTATAAAAATAACAAGAGATCATTATCAGGGAAAAGACCAAATATAAACAAAAAATTTGCATGATGTTAATCAATATTTTTCTCATCTGAGAAAAAAAAGAAAAATACAACATTCCCTGACTTGTAAGAATAAAGGAATATTGTCAGCTCAATATATTTTTTTTAAAAGACAAATATCTCTTTTATATATGGAAAATACAACAATTTACCCCAGGACTACTCTCGAAAGAGTCTGATTTCCCTGATGAAACGTTGTTGGCCTCAGCGCCGTTCAGTGAAGTAATCTGTTGAAGGAATTGGTTCATGTACACCGGAGGCGATGATCTTGCGGGGCGCGAGGAAAAGTTGCCGACCCCACGGTCGCTATTGAGGGCGTTTTGGTATATTCCATTCTCATACGGTATTACTGCGCCCTCTTCGTGGTAAATGCTATCCGAGTTGGGATAGAAAGCGCTGCGGTTGAATTTTTCAAATGAATTCTCATAAATTATACTCTTGGTCTGACTGTTGTGCTCAATTTTTTGCTTTCCGAGACAGTTTAATACTTGTAAGGAAAAATAAATTAGAAATTAAGATTTTCTCGTTCATTAAATTTATGTCCACTAAATTTATAAAAGATCTTAATCAGTTTTTTAAACCCCTTAGTTTCTAGAGAATTTTTAGAGTTCTTTCAGACAATATTATGAATAAATAATACTGTTATATTTGAGTATGTGAAAATTGGATAAAAATGCTTTGAGTCACTGAAATTAGTTTGTAAGATTAAATTATAATTCAGGTCCTATATTTTGAAATGATTGGTATATCCTAAGAATAATGATTCTCTATGTCTATTCTCAGTATTTTAACAGCATAATTTTTTCTGGGCTTATTTTAGACATCTTAAAATAAGAAAAAAATGCTATTTTTGATTACAAATTTTGAGTCTATCAATTTTTAAGTAATATTCGACATAGTTAAGTTTAAATATCTTTCAAAAAGATGTTATTTACCAGATATTATTCAGTTCAAAAAGTTTCCATTTTAGAAAGCAAGCAGATTTCAAATTGTTAAACAAAACTCACAGTGGCTAGCTGACATGTAATCATTTCGCAGAAAGGCTGCCGCCATGGCCGAGGTCATAGAGTTGTTGTCGCCAAAGTCATTTAGAATGAAGTCTGGAGTATTATCAGATGTTGAGTTAAAGTCATTCGCGTTAAGGTCATTACCCCGAAAGTGACCCATGGAAATATTATCAATACTCGAATTGAATAAGGGATATAATCCACTTGCTTCCGACATGTTGTTACTTGGTGGAAATTGGACACCGTTTTAATTTCTTGTACTCAAGCAGAGTATATGACTCTAAACGATAAATATGATAATTATCTATTGAGGAGGAATAGACGTGAAGAGAAGAGATGGGAAGAGATATTTCATTAGCGTTCATTTGTCAAATTTATTTCCTGACATCCGATTGGAAGAATTTACCTTGTATATAATAATTTATTCTTGAATATCTTTTCATTGGTCAGTGGGGATATAAATCATTTCAATTTAACTCTCTAATGATGTAGAGGAAGATGTCGCTTGAATACTCATCTTCTCAGTTTGAATACCGTTCAGGGATGTGCTTTACTGATGAGTAGAGCTTATCATAATAATCAGAAAAATAATTTACTCGTTCATTAATAAATAATCATAAGGAGTATTCGTAATTAGTGGGACATTTTTAATTACCGAAAATTAGGTCTCAAAAAATTATTGTATCCGTTTATGATTGAATTGTCTGTTGGGGTAACGGAATTTTTTTCTTATACTGAAAACTCGGAAAATTTGCCAACATCTTGTTCTCAATAGCCTATGACAAATTATTTCAAGACTGTTGAAAGAACAAAACTTTTTTTTTATCATAAACGTTTATATATTCTGTATTATAGAGGAGCAAAGAAAGAAACGATCGAAACGAGACATAAGATTCAATCGGAATTGGGTATAATCATTTTTTGAGACCAAATTGTGGTATACAGTTGTTGATAATCTTTTGACCAGATCAAAAGCGAAAAATTTTGTTCAATTTAGAAATCAGAATTCTTTCCAAAAAGTATTTACTATCAAAATATACAATTTGTAGCCAGTTGGAGCCTAATTCAATTTTTAAATTGTGCTCTTGCCAGTTATAGAAAAAATAACTGTATTCTGAGAGTCTTGACAAAAATTTAATTTCATAGAAAAAAATTACATTTTCTTCAAAATTATAATTGACCATTTAGCTGTTCAAAAGTTTAAATTTAGACCGTTCAAATCTAGACTGATTATAATAATTATTAATCAGACTATAAAACACAGCAAATTACATTTTTGGTAAAGTAAATACTTAAAAAGGTCCCAGATAAGTTTTGATTGACACGCAGAGATAATTTCACATCATCTAAAGCTAAATTTACAAAAATGAGAACTCTGTCAGAGTATATCTTCAGACTCTCAGTCCTGAGAGTCTCAGAAATAAAATTGAGACTATCTTTTTGTCACATAGTTGAAATGTCATTTTCCCTCATAGATTTAATCTCAAATTTCTTATGTCTCCTTATTTCCATCGCTGTCCCATCTGCCTTTAGAGTTCCTTGTGATTGCTCATTTTCTTCCCTTCATGTAATTCACAATTTCCTGATGATTTCATATGCATTTATGTACATCTTTCTACGTCGATGTGAGTGAGTATATGAAAGACGTACTAACATACAATGGCTTTCTTCTTGAGTAACATTGAGCCCTCACTTTCTAAATGCTGATATCACGGCAAAAATATGAAAAAATTATATGTGATACAGACAAGGATATTTATATGTAGTAAGATGAACGGATGATAAGCGGACACTATCAATGAAATTGATTTCATCATCACGAAGGTATTCGATTAATTTTCTACTCTATTTACATTCTTCTAGAGTCTTTTTTTAAACGAAAATTACGGATAAATTACCACATCAAGATACAACTACAATTTTTCAACTACCAAATAGTTTGATTTGGTCCATTAGACTTAAACCAATTAAAACAATTTGCAGGTTTATGATCCATTGAGAACTACTTGAAAGTATTGTTTATCAATCATTTTCTGGCATTTTTATCCCCCACAATTGTATTCAATAGTCACAGCTTCTGGAAAGTATATCCTTCTAATAGATGTTTCCACGAGTATAGTTACGATAGAGAATTTCAATCAGTCATTCAAATTAATTTTGAAAAAAAATTCATAGAGAAATTAATCCATTCTCAGTTTACCTTTGCGTTATTGACAATACACACAATCCTCATACCAAAGAGAGACAGAGGGGGGGGTGTAGAGAGACATTCATCAACCCCTGATGAGGAGAGAGAATTCTCCATACAACCAATTTTACTAATGAAAATAACATTAGGCACCATCATTAAGTGAGAGGATAGACAAAAAAGAGAGTAGATGTGGAGTAGATGTACACACGCACATCACTGCTCCCCCTTAACATGTGAGCAGTATTTGCCCACATAATGAAGAATGTGTATTTCATCATTAGCAAGATGTGTATCCATTTAAGGTTAGATTTATGCATTTTTTTTTACTTTTCTATCATTTAATTATAATAAGAAGATTACATTAATTAATTGAAATTGACAATTGTATTGAATAAATATTATAGAGAGAAACAAAAAATAACAATATCAAATAAATAAAGGAATATCTTTTTTTGATAATCAGGCTTTTTACAAGTTCTCCGCCTTGTATACAAAATATGCATTATTAGTCTTACACAACCTGCTGTTCTAAGAGGGGGATCAGACATTAGTATGGCACCCGAAAAGCATATTTCGATAGGTTGCTCCTTCCTTCAAACTGATGGTGATTTTTTTTAATTTGCTCGAAATAGAAAAGCGTATTTTATTTTTCAAAAAAAATTCCATTAAAAGTTACGAAAAAATCTTAAACCTAAATTCTTCCAAAATTTGAGTTAGCAGATTAAATATTTTAAACTTGTCATCTAATTCGATGAGCAATCTACAAAAATTGAACAATTTCGAATGTGAATTAAAGTTATAGCAGTTTCTAGATGTTATAAAATTCAAAATTAAGAGAAATAATTCAAATTATTTTCGCGCTCAAATTTCAAACAGCTGTAATTTCGAAATCAAATATTATTGAGGTACAAAAGTGATATCTTTCGAAAGCTTAAGAGTTCGTTAATTAGTTCCTGGTAGTTCTAATATTGCTATCATTTCTCTTGTCCGAGTTACGAGCCTTCTAGTGAGAGGTAACAATAATGTTACTGTGGGCCTAGGAGGGTTAAGGAGGCTTCTCATTAAATTTTTGTCTACAGAATTAAGCATATTTCCGGCAAAGGATGCTCTCCTAATAATATATAGAATAATAATATTTTCTGGGTGCTCAGAAATGAGTCAAAATTTCATAACATTCAAAACATATATTTTATCTTCGCGTAAGCCTAAATTCTAGGACTTCTAATATGGAAATCTCTACCAAATAAACCATTAAATTAGAAAGAACGATTTCATTGTAATAATCCCTCTTTATGGCGGGCAAAATGGGAGAATAACGGAGAGAAAAATATACATGTTTTTTTATTCAATGAGCACGCGTTTTGATTACATACTTTTTTATGACACTTGTCCATTTTAGCTAGAGGATAGTCTCTAAAAACTGTTGGAATGAACATTTTTTCTTATAAATTACAGCTTTTTATTGGGGAAAAATAATTAATTTTTATTGCATAACAATATCCCCAATTTTTGAGGAAATATTTTTTTTAGAAAAACTAATCTAGAATTATTTTAAATGCTTCTTTCTTTCCTCTCTTAAATAATCAGATAAATTCAATAATTTTACATCAGTTTTAAAATAAAGGGTTTTTTATGTATAGAGATTTTAACAACTAACCGACTACGACAACCGAAATTTTAGAGATTAGGGCAATAAAATTTCCTTATTTGCGCCACTCTAATTCTCATCAAGCTGAGATAGATTTCCTTTCAGACCAATTTGACTAAAGCTATTTCTTTCAACAAAAAAACTCAAAATTGTTTAATTATAATTTAATTTCCATCGTATTATACCCAATATATGAAGGAACGTTATTTGGTTTCTTTATATAAAAAGTAAATAACTATAAGCAATGCTTATTAAGCACACCTCTTCACATCGAACTCTGACCCAATATAAATTGAAACAATAAAGTATCCTTTTAAAATGAAAGACGCAAAATGCTGGTATTTAATTCAAAAGACTGTTGCTAGTTAGATAAAATAGCAGTGACTTTTACCTCTTTTCTCTATAAATATTTTAAGGATATGCGTCATGTCCATTAGAAGACGGGACAAATAACTGTGACACGTCTGACCCGTATCTTCGAATAAAATCCAACGTTACTTACTTGAGAGCGAAATACTCTATATTTAAAATCAAATTCCCCCGATAAAGAATATAAGTGATTCTTTTCACTAACCCATCTCTTGTGACAAAAACTTGAACGCTTCATAACGAATGATTACAAAGACAAAATGATAAAATCCAAAATCTGTTTTTTTCTCACCAGAGTTTCATCAGTTAAGGTGAAAAATATAAGACTGAGAAGTTTAATATTAAAACTGTTCTAATTTCTAATGATTAGATCAGATCTGTGGGAGAAAATTTCTACATTTATTTGAAGAAAAAAATAGCCAACTTCGAATTAAGACTTGCGTCTAATCTTGAAAAAAATAATTTGAAAACTAAGAATCAATTTCGTTCCTGGATAAACATGCGACATCAGAATTGCGATTTCATAAGATTATCTCTAGTCTACCAAAGAGAAGTTTTTTTTAAATTTCTATCAGATTGATAAGAAAAGCAAAACATTTAAATACAGATCAACCAGCTGTCCCCTTTTTTTAATCGAGCATAAAAACTTGGTGACTGTTTATTTTGATAAAATTAAATTCTCTTCAAAGTCCTTACTCATATTATGCATTAAAAATATACATTCCTTTCAGAAAAATATTCACAGTAATCTTAGAAATAAGCAAATTACACTTTTTACCCTGTGAAACACGTAAAAATAATCGCTAAATATTCAAACCGGGATAAATTTCTGTCTAAAATATGCATTATTAAAAAAATATATATGTGCACTCGGTTGCCCTAATAATAAGTCTAATTTTGTTGAACAATGTTCGGATTAGCTCGGGCGTTGTTTTTGATTTGAAAAGGTATATATTTGAGTAAAAATGTAAGCAAATTGAGCATACAGAAATGATAAATAATGAATAATCTGGGTTCTAAGTGTGGTGGCAATGTCTTTCAAAGTTGCGTCGGGATTGATAAACGATAGGTCAAATCATCAATGAAGTCAGTGAGGAAGTGATATTCATATCTGTGGGATCTTAATGATCTTGAATTTGTAGGAATGGTTGGTTTAGTTGAGATAAAAGTCTTGACAATTATGGCGAGCCTACTTAGCCAAAGAGGAGGGTAATTGCAATGCAGGAATTGTAGGAGTGTAAAGGG
>JJOG01005171.1:0-40436 GCA_000715275.1 Gyrodactylus salaris
TTGAAGAAATATGTTCATCGAATTTGTATTCAGCAACCTCTATATTTCTCAAAACTGTGAGATCTGTAAATTTTAGACATTTGTTGAATCAGAATCAAGATTATTAAATTTTTTTTCCGAGGTGAAAGGATAATCCCAATTATATATACTAGTCTCAGATGGTTTGGGACAACCAATGAAAGGTCTTTATGAGGGATTTTTAAATTACCATTCAAGTCCATTTCTAAATCTCCTACCGAGAGGGCTATGCAAATTTTAACAACTTTTCTTTGCTTTTACTAATAAACAAAGGAAATAAATCAAAGCCCTAATAACAAGTCTCCGTAATTGGTCAGCATTCTGAACCCTCCTCACATTCAAGACTAAAACCCTTGGAGGGTTTAGAATGAAAATAAACAATCAATTTATTATGAACCGAATGAGGAAACATGCCTTGTAAAGCACTCAAGAATAATTTAATTTTAAAATTTCTACTGCTCAGAGATTTTCCGTCATATCTGTCCTCACATTAAAGAGAGGGAAAAAGAGGTAAAAAGCAAACAGAACAGGAAGATATATAAAACAGTTATCTTGATGTAAACTAATAAATTGAAAAAAAAAAAAAAAAGTTTTATAAAATTTTCAGAAATGCGCACAAAACGATTAATATGATAGACGATTTTCATATGTACGAGTTTGGCCATTAACATTGTGACTGTCAGTTTTAATTATTCCTTGTTAACATTGATTCAATTATACCCCTATGAGTTTAAGATGTTCAAAGCAACTCGTAACGAAAAGTATTTTTGAGGAATCATTCTCCAAATAGCCGTCTAATCCGAATTTTCAAGATTCAGAGTTATTATGTTACAAATCTTATAATTATTCTATTCAAGGAAAAGTGATTTCAAGGACTTGAAGACACTAGAAAAAGACTTACCTGTATTATCGAACCGTTTCTATTCTTGTTCTCAAAAGTATGTCCAAATCAGGTCTATAATCTATGTTCAACGATCACAAGATGTACTAAGCCATCTTTATCAGATTTTTCATCAAGTGACATATATATATTATTTCATATGAAAAATCACTTTATTGAAAAGGGAAATAAATATCTCTACCATTAATAAGATCATCTGATCTGGATTTATCTAATGAACCCGATCCCTTTCTAAAGTTTCTATAGATAATTACCACATTTGGAAAAAAGTCATCTAAATAGTTCAAGACTTGCATTGAATACACTTTATAGAGAAAAAAGAACATTTGTCTACGAAAAGATTTTCTACCCTTTCTAGAACGAAACACAAGTGCAATTATTGTATGAATACCAAGGAAAATCTTATTGTTTAGATTAAAAGTTTCTCACTTTTTTCCGTCTTCTTCAAGCAATATTTCATGTCGGTGATAATATAGAAATTATAATATATATAGCAATATAATAATTATAGAAATTATTCTATAGAGTCTTTTGTTGAAACAGCTTAGACCTAGAGAGGGAATGTTTAACCCTCCTAGGCCCACAGTAACGTTATTGTTACATCTCACTAGAAGGCTCATAACACCGAGAAAAAGAGTAATGAGAAAATACGAACTACCAGCAACTAACTAAGGAAATGTTAGGCTTTCGAATGACATCCCTTTCGTATCTCAATGATATTAGGTTTCGAAAATACAGCTGTTTGAAATTTCATTAAATCTAAAAACTGCTATAACTTTTCTAATTCACATTATAAATTGTCCAATCCTTTTTCCTTTTAAAAATCTTGATTTGAGATTTAAGATTTTTTCGTATCCTCTTCTTTAGACAAAAATTATGTATTCTTTCCAAAGTCTTGCTGACGTCACTATATACGTCACTATCTAACTGAAATAGATATGATTTTCTAGAAATGTGTGAAATATGCTTCTTGGTCTAGTAGTACAACCGGTAAGAGCTGAGATATAAGCCACTACTCCACTGGCTAACGTTACAGCCAATAAGCTTCTACTCAGTTTTTTATGTAAATATTCAATTAGAGAATATTTACCTAAACTCTTGAAAGTATCAATAGAGAAGCGTATTCTGACTAGGTATTACTTTGGTAGTTTTTATGTTGTCCTCATATTTAATCGAAATGCGAAATTCCGGAGATAACTGCAGAATTGCAAATTCTCTACGCAGTGCTAAGTAGCTTAAAAAAAGGAGACTCATTTCCACTAATTAATTATATTATTAAAATACTCACATGAGTTATCCAGGAGTATTTAGAGGATAAACTCAATATTCGATGTAATATTTAGGAGGGGAATTATTATAGAGTGAATATGGGGCCATTCTTTCTATTCACGTAATCTAATTATGTCGAGCAATTGTTAGCTTAAACTATTTTTTCCTCTCCATTTTTGTGAATAGAATAATGGAAAGTTCGAGAATTTCTCATGCACTTTTGTTTGATTTAATAAAATATTGAAACTCTTCTATCAGGCAGAAGTGATCAAGAATTTAAGATTCTGCTCACTCTTTCAAAACTCAAAAGTACAAGAATCTCAAAGATAAGGATAGGCTTTGTATAAGAGATTACTTCATGTATCTTGATATAGATTCATAAACCTTGAGTAGGATCTTTTGATTTTCGTTAATGTTATATCGGAGAAAAAGAATCAACGTTTATTAATGAATACGTTGTAATTAATACATAAACTGCAGATCAAAATTGATAATCTGCTGTAAAGAATTAAGCTTATCCTCTTTGAGTTCGATTACTTAATTGAAAGAAAAATTATTATTTTCAAGATCCCTGGTTTTCACTCACCTAAAGACTTGAACGAGACTAACTTTTCTTAGTTATGATTACTTATTATTTTATCTTGCAATCAAATTGATAGACAGAACTCTGACTTGTAATAATGTAATAACTCTCGGATGCAATTCCTCATCTGATTTCATATATTGATACTTTGTATCGTATATATATGTAATTATATTCAGTCTCACTCTCTTTCTAATCTTGGAGGTAAGGAATCGTACCTTCAGTAAAAGTGTTATTCTCGTGGGTAGAAATTTCGATAAGAAAAAAATTAAAATAATAATAAAATATCATTTTACGATCAAAAAGCGATTTGAAACAATATGGGGAGGGGTATGAGTGATCACACTATGAAAATAAAATTTATTTTCTTAAATTCTCCTTTAAAATGGATTTAGTTATTCCTAAAAGGCTTAGAGAATGGGGGAAAATATACAAAATCTAGTGTCCATCAATTTGGACGTGATTTTAACGTTTTAGGGCTAATGCGTGATAAATCCAGTAATATTGCTTCCTATCTAGTCACTCTCCTCGATACACAAGACATCGGCTGGGATAGCTGGACGAAGAACACGGACAAATACACTGGAGTGAGTCGTTCAACATTTCTTGCAAATCGATTTTTATAACTTTTCAGAAACAATAGAACAATAATTATCTTTTGTGAGAATTTTCAAGTGTATATGATTTTATAATAATTCCCAGGGGAAAAAATTATATTTCTCACCTGGTCGTGAAATATTAGCTTCAAGTGCGTTTATCTAGACACAAGTGACTCAGTCTTTGAGAATGATCATTACTTTTTGAATTAAATCATCAATGCGTTAAGTTAACTTGTATGTACTTTACAAACGGAGGGATTATTTCTTATAATTACATTTTCTCTTTACATAAATAATTATTTGTTTGTTAATTAAAGTTTACGCGTGTACATAGATTCGCAATTTCTAATCTTCTCCTTTGAAACTAGTGGCAATTTCAGAGTCAACCCGGCAGTGGACTCCCAATCTACGGATCATGCATCAGATCAGATAAGGAAACATATGAAAACTTTTGGCTGTTTAGTCCAATGATACACTCGAAAGATGCGATCAATGTACAGGTGGAGGTCAACTTGAAAAGTATACCTTGTACAGATGCAAATAATTGTAGAAACTCTGTAGACGTTTTGATTAGAAAGATCTCTCCTAATGATCGAGAAATGAAATTGCTCAACAATGACTATAATGTGAGTTTAAAACAAAAAAACGATGATTAAAACAAACACAGCTAGTTATATAATATCGTGACAATACTTTACGCTGACCTTGGAATGTAATTTATAATTAAATTAGAGATTGACACTTTTTAAATAGGAATATACAAATATAAGTCTCGTGGAATCGATAGTGGAATCTCAGAGTTTGAACAATGACGGGAGTCTTAGGAAGATCACCTATCGAATCGATAATATTGAAATGACATTCCAGTTGGCCTTGAGGAATCAACAAGCCTGTATAATAGTGAATCGGGTCAACATTTACTACAAGACATGTCCAAAGCTTCGTGTGAGTACACACAGAGACCAGAATTGCAAGTTCCTAACCCTCTAATTCAGCATAACCTAGTGGAATATCCACAGACCCCAACTGATGGTGAGGTTAAGCATGTCCTAGGCCATTGCTTCGATGGCGCAATCGTTCATGACGAACCATCAAGGAGTGATAAAAGCCAGAAGCTCTTCTCCACCTGTAACTCTAATGGCACCTGGAGCATAAGGACTGACACAAAGTGCCTCTGTCGTCCCGGCTTCGAGATGGCCTCTCTCAGAGACAACTGTTTACGTAAGCACGATTATAAGCACATGTGCTAAACATGTAACTTGATACTTTTTGTAGCTTGCAAGAAGGGTTTCTACAAGAACAGCGAAGGTGAAGAGAAATGTATATCTTGTCCGATGAATTCAAATTCGCACATTTCTGCAGCCTCAGTGTGCGATTGCAAGAATGGGTACTATCGTAATCTTCAATATGAAACAGTCCATGTTCCTTGTTCAAGTAAGATATACCTTTTTGCTACATTTTCGAGAATAACAGATTTTGAAGTAGCAGATTTATATTTCACAAAAAGAGCTTAATTCAATAATATATAAACTTATCCAAAAAAGATATCAATTATTAAATTCATTTGTCAAAGACTAACTCCAGAGGAGTGGTTCGCTATTTAGAAATGGATTAATCTCCTTTAAAAGTTAGCTAAATTATAATAATATTCGATATATATTTAAATTGATTTTGCAGAAATAATGTCTGTAATATGAATATGAATCCATCTTTTTTTATTACAAGAAGCCCCCTCGAAACCGATCGATGTACGCATCACGGAGCTAGGAGCAAATTATGTCGATATACGCTGGAAAGAGCCAAAAGACTTGGGCGGACGTAATGATCTCACATATCATGTTAAATGCGTAGAGTGTACTAATGCAGACTTGAAGTTCCTTCCGAGTCAGAAGCCAGATATTACTTTGTGAGTGATGGGAAAATCAATCTTGATATTCTTGAGCTATTTTTAGTATTGATGGAAAAATGAGAAAAAAAAATCTTTATTTAGTTTTGACATGCAAAATATTTGAAAAATTCAAATTTTAATATATTCTTGAGAGAAATTACATAAAAATATTTGAGAAGCTATGAATGAGTCTGTTTGTGTGGGAGGTGAAACAATTTCAGTTACAATATTATTTTTCATAGTATACACATAGAGAATCTCAATCCAAAGGAGAAATACAGATTCCACATATACGCTCAGAATGGAGTGTCTGAGATCGCATCGAAGCTATGGACAAAATGGGAAGGCATTGAATTCACAACCAAAGAAAGTATGTCCAGTTTGGGCTTCGATAAAACCTTGCTCGAATATTTGTAGGCTTTTTCAAATTGATTAATTTCTTAAAAAACAGTTCCAACAGTTGAAATCTCAAACGTCGTCTCTCAGTGGTTGAGTGTGAGCGAACTCAAAATGGCTTGGACAACAAACGTGATCAAAGAATCCCACGAGGACGAAACAGTCCACATCATCGGCTATCAAATATCCCTGCAGAAGAATTCAGAAAAAGATGCCATAATTGTGAAGCGCAGTGAAAAGTTATACGGCCCATTGATAAAGTCCTATTTCACAAAGGTCAAGAGTCTCTCGATAGAGGACCTTAGTCAGGAGAAGACCTACATCTTCCAAGTAAGCTTCACTCTACTTATTAGTAGATTGAAATCTTGTTAAAAAGGGTAGGCAAAATGTCGAGTTAAAATTTCCGATGTTCTTGTAAATTCAAAGTAAATGGAATACAGTTGTTCTAAGGACAATGAAGTGAAATGTATTTATCAAATCTCAAAGTAATAATTTCAATCTCACTAAAGTTCATCCACTTTACACAGCACACAATACTTTTTATTTGATAGGAAGCGGACTTCATATGATTTTCATGATAATTGAAACAAATAGTTCTTCCTGCAATAGTTATTTTAAACACGTTATATGATTTTCTCACCATTCTCGAGTAAAATTTATGGGATTTTCTTTTCAACTTTACCAAAATTAAATTTTCTCAGATCTGTGCACAAACACAATACGGCTGGGGTCCATATAGCAACCCCGTTAGGGTGTTCAATAATAGAACAGGTTGGTGAATAAACTTGAAAAATTGTTCATTTCTAAACGTTCCCCTTTGCAGAGATACTTGACTTCAATGATGAAAGCGAGAAGAAGTGGATCTCTATATTCACAGGAAGATATACAACACTTTCCCTGATAATTGCATTCTCTATGGTTTTGTTGAGTTTCTGTGCCTTCTCCCTATCTCTGCTGTTTCTGTATCATCAAAAGTATGTTCCATCTACTTAAAAGTAGCCACAATAGAATAATGATGTTTATTTGCAGAATAAAATCTTCACGTACACGCCTGAGAGGCGTCAAGAACTACTTTGACGAAAGAATGAATAACTGTGTGATAAATGAAGAGAGAAGAAACCTCATAGAGAATAATATAAACGACAGGTCTTGCCTCAAAGTAATATCTAATCAGCAGAGTGGTAAATTCTCAAAAAACTTTATCGCCAAAACCGACCAGTCCACCTCGGCTTACCACACTCCGTACACGATGCAAAAGTCAATAGAAGTATTTGTCCACGAGATATCCCTCAGCTCACAAGATAAACAGCTCATTGCTGAGGAAATCAAGCATGCAAATCAAATGTCTAAGCTGGATCATGAAAATATCCTCAAATGCTTTGGGATCATTTACGAGACAGATCACATTTTGTTCGTCTACGAATTTTCGGAATACGGCCGGGTTGATGAAATTATGCAAAAGGCAAGTCTTTCCTAGCTAAACTGAAATTCAGTTAATTAACCTCGCTCTGAAAATTAGATTTTTGACAATCAAAAAAATGAGGAGTACCTTGAGATTATGAACGAGTCCAATGTCCACGCATATTGTCAAGATATATTCACAGGAATTGAATATCTTGATAGGAATTCTATCGGTTTCCTAGTAAGTTGAATTAAATAATATTAAATTTCTTGTTACATAATCAATGCAGACTCGTAATAACAGCTAGCCTTGGCCCCCACCACAGAATGGGAGTTATATCAGCACAAGTTGATTAATAGAGCTGACTTTTGCCTGTTAAACGGGTTCTGTAGATTAAATGAGGATATTAGTCATTTTTGAGATACATTTCTCATAAATTTTGCATAAAAGGTAACCAAATCATTTTAAAGAAGTTCAATCTTTCTGCTGTATTTCTGAATCGAAAGGGAAACTGCAAAATCCGGTTGTGGACAGATGAAGATTTCAAAAGAGCAGTAAACATAGTAAGTTTGGCCTCATTCTACGACAGACTTCTGAGATAAATTAACTTCCTTGTTTTCTTTTTAGCCCTACTCAACGTGTCTGAGCGAGAAAAAAATGTTGTTTGAAGCCTCTTGTGAAAAGATAAAAAAACATTTCTATTACGGAACAAATGAACAGCTCATTCATGTGGCCACTTCGTGTTTGCTATTGGCAATGTTTGCGAAAATAATCTCTCAAGAAGATAAAAACAGCGACGAAATTGAGAAAATTGTTTCAATTCTTCTGAGCAACAATAACACCTTCAATCAATCGACAAGAACCAATGAGGAGTTGATTGACGTTTTGATGAGTGTGATGTTGAATGATTTGTTCAAGATAAACTTGATCATTGAAAAGTTGCACGGAGTACAGGTTTACAAAAAGAATGATTTTGAAGTTGCAGTACCGAATACTATTTGGAGTCTGAAGATGTAAGATCTCGTTTAAAGAATTCCAAGTGCAACCTTGTACACACGAAACTTAACTTATTTTAATAAAGTCACACTACTAGTAAATAGGTTGATAGCTATTCAATTCTGTCTATCATAACTAGAAGATGTCTGATTCTCATTGGTTGGATAGAATTGACCAATAGAAATCTTTAATTGCTCAAACAAAAACTTTTGAGACTAATTTGTAGCAATAAATGGTCTACAGAGTCTAGAATAACGCTTACAAATTTGTAGAGAAAAGAGTGTCGAGAATTGGATAAATTCTCTGAAAATCCCCCAAAAGCTGATGGGTCACATTGAGGAGTCACTAAGACGAGAAGGAGTAACCACAATGAAGGAGCTACACAAACTGAAAACCATGGATCTCTCCCGGATAACAGGAATAACCGACCAGATGCATCTCAGATCATTCACTGTGGCACTAGAAGGTATAAGGAATGCTTGATGAGAATTCCCTTTTTACGAGATTGAATAAAGTAATTTTGACGCTAAAAGCTTGAAATTGAAACGTATTCATAGACACCAGTATAGAACACTGTATTATAGGTTCGGACACCTGACAGGATTCATATCGTTATAAAAATCTAGCCTTCAAATCTCATGGAGGGAGAAAATCTCTCTCTGATCGTAATTATTCAAGACATTTAGAATAGTTAACACTTTTAGAGGGTGGTCTAAACACTACTTCAAGTGAGGCAATATATCTATACGCATCATGCAGAAATGGATCTCAGTTAGAAACATTTCAAATGTTGATAATTATCTATAAAAAGTCATGTGAATTTCGCCTTACATCAGAGGTGTCAAAAATATTTAAGAAGTGTGCTATTTCAATATCAAGGTCTTCAAATCATGAGTATTGATTTCAAATGTTCATGGCTCATACATGAGCGATGCTCACTTTTTTTATTTTGAGCGTGGAGAAAAATTGTTCACAAATATAAGTTGACAAGGAAAACCTTAAATGCTTCTCATTAGTCGAGACGAAAGGACCAATCAGAGCCTTCTGACCTTAAATCTCTGGCGTGTTCACTTTTGACATCCCTGAAATACAGGTTTCTCACATGACAGCATCGCATTCTTAAATAGCTGCCTGAACAAGGATCTTTGAATTGAGTTTCATAGCCGAGTCTAACTCTCTTCACCTGAGGGGTTATAATGAGGAAGAAGGGTTTGAAGCTATTTACAAAGTAAACTCATTCCGAGAAGGGAGGATACCGGAATCAGACCCACGCGTTCCAATCCTTCGGATACGCTCGAACAGTCTTAACTGTTGTAAAATTGTAAATAGAATGCGTAAAAGCTTCTGATAAATCGAATAATTTAAGGTATATGTATTTTTCAAAAAAAAGAAATATTTCACAAAAACTGTACAGGTGATTTTTACCATTAAAACTATCCATCCTATGATTCATTATTTACATACAGTTAACTTGCTCATGTAGAATATTAAAGTACACGCTCTTTGACAATATTTTTTTAACTTTCTGTAAACTAGTTCTCATTTAGTTGACAAAATTATAACTGTTTTTATTTTCGTAAAAACATCCCAACTTTTAATAATGTATTTTTTAAATATTCTTTTGTCCCATTAATGGGGTATGCGGATATATATGCAATGGTGAATTGAACCTAGGATTCCCCTTAGACTCCTTCATATCAGGACGTGTAACAATGAAGGAGTCCACACTGTTGGTTTCACTGTGTAGTCTTTGCGATGAAAATGTTTGATGATTTGTGCCATTGACTCCTTCGAGTAGTATCGGCCGTGAGATGATATTTCCATTGATCTGCTCTAGAGCGTAGATTTGACTTTGATTACGCGTCTTCAGGGTTCCGAATTCACGAGGTGTCGGTGGGCCGTTTTGGGTGACTATGTTAAAAATTGCTCTTTTTATCAAACCTTACAGGCTTAAATTAATAAATTTTCAATTTGGTATAATTATGTCACTTGGCCAAAAGTGCCATTAACGCCCATGATTGTAACATAATCATTCAACACATGATTTTAAACCTAATTTCTCATTAATCTTCATACCATTGAACTCGGGTACGCATGCAGAAGCCTTAAAAGTTCAAAATACAAAAATGTATTGATTTCTGAGAAATTGTATTTGTTCTGATCCTCTAGTTGAGATCACAAAAAATCAGATCAATTCAAAAAAAATTGTTAGAGTGATCAAAGGATAAAATTAATCAGGGCTTTTGTTATGTATTCAGAAGAAATTATCTGATGTATGCGTAAATCTCTTTGATTGTGTAGGGTAAAAGTTCAAGTTTTAAGATCAGAGATCATTAGAAAATGGTTAAAATAGTCTTCTACCGCTAACTAATGTTGGGATTAAATTAATTTAAAATTTAATTACCAAAATTCCTTTGTGATTGATGAGGTACTTGAGTGAATTCAGCCGAGTATTGATTGGTATTCGAATTATCATTATTTGCAGTTCTTATGAGAAATGGAGTGACCGACTGATTTGGCGTCAGGTAGCTTATCTTGCCCTCTTGCGTAGATGGCGAGGATGTTGGCTGGCCGTGATTATTGCCACTAGTACTGCTTGACGAGTTGCCATCTTCCGACTGATTCGAGATCGGGTTCATGTGACTCTGACTCTGGTTCATAGAGGGATGCGAAAAGTTCATTGTCGGCCCTTGGTAGCCGATGTTGGCCTGAATCGGTTGATATATCATGCTGCCTAGTTTGGAAAAGATTTTCACTCTCATTTCATTGGCCAAGACTTTCTACTCTTTTCTAGGCCAGTGAGAAGAAGGACACTCATTGGTTAGAAATGACATTGTTTATGCTTCCAAAAAGCCTTTATATTCAAAGGTTATCATTAGGTTAATTATAACGTGTCCATTAATTGAGTAATATACAGAGATTAAATCTAATTAAAGGTGCAAAATGACGACACATGAGCTAACTAAGAGCCATTTAATTTTTCTGTGGTTATTATTTTTCTTGGACTTAAAAAATGTATATTTTTAGTCAGGGACTAGCTTATGAAAGCTCTTAAAAATCAGAATTTATGATTTATCATCTTGGTTGATAAGAGTAAAACATAACCTCGACTTGTATTCTCTGTGGATTGAAAGCAAAGAATAACCGTACAACTCTTTCGCAATTTATGCACAAGGTTTAGTCACTGGGGGTCTAATAAAAATCATCAAATGGGTTGCTTTAATGAATTAGGGAAAAAGGGAAAATACATTAAATTATAATTCAAAACTGCCTCTGTTAACGTCATTATAACTTTATCCATTACATGGTTTTTATGTGTGCATATGTTTTTTTCCTTGTAAGGAGACTTCCGTTTTCTATTCTAAAAAGGAGAAATTATTTTCCCCTTATTTTATACATGTCTAGAGAAGGAGAGAATTTAAGTTTGAAAAAGTCAACTTAACCTTATTTGGCAAGTTTCATCGTATCATATATATATTTTAGGAAAACTTGAGAAAGATTCAGCCCATTTTCCTCATCAATCCCTCATGGCTTTGCATCATTTCAGCCAAGAAGAGAGGATCAAGATTGACGTCTTAACCCTTTGAGACCCGACTCTAAAATTCAATGATAATTTCTATTTTTCCTAAAAATTAAATTTGGGAGATATTTACGTTTTCTTTGAAGATAAATGAGGTATTTTGCCTCTTTCAATAGAAAACAGTCAATAAAATAGAATAATTTTGTCTTGTTCTTCAAACACACTAAAATATTTGTGCAAATTTTAAGTCTTCTACAACGTAAGATGAGGATATTAGTAACACTCAAAATTGGTGTTTTCAGAATTTTTCAAAAATTCGACGGCCAATATCTTTTTTCAAACAAGTGACAGAATAAACCAGATACACTGAAATTGTTCAGTTAAGGACGCAATTTCAGAGCTTGTGCTGAATATTAGCTCTAGACTGTTGAGAACGTCTTGGGCTCAAACATACTCAAACCGGAACACAGACATAAACGGTTAGGTCGGACTAAGGAAAAAAGGTCTATTACAGTGACCAAAATGAGTTCAATCTCGGTCCTGATGAAAATACGAATTATTGGCGGCACAAATCAAATTCAAAGTAACTCAGAGCGTTTTTCTCGCAGATAATTTAAATCCTTTCAAGATACTTTTTTGCCTCTCATGAAAGTAACGATTTTCAGCAGGATAATGCTAGGTGGTTTTCCGGCTTGTGGCCCTGATATAAACCCAACACTTGTAAGGAGTTACTTGGGAAAATACCTACAGAAACAGCAAGGTCAATCAACTTGAAGTAGAGATACAAAATCAGTAGAACGCGATCGACACAGAGTTGATATATTGAGTTAAGGGTACTCAAATTTATCACAAATCTTTTATAATTCAATATTTAGGAACTCACCACTCTGACTTCCATTGGGATGGATGAAATGGCCAGCGTAGATTCCCGAGTCAATCCCTTCGGAATAGTTCATAATTTGAGTTTGAAAGAAGCCCGGATAATTATCCTTTTGTATGGAATCCCTCGGGATGGTTTCACACTTTTTTTCATTTTCAATGCACAGACATCGTGCGAGAAACGTGTTGACGTGACCTTTCTTCAAGTTACCTTGAAATGAATAAACAATGTCATGCTTCCGAATGAAGACTTGTCTCAAAAAGGGTATTGTTTTGCAAGCTGATGGGTTGGTATTTCAGAAAGAATTTATTCCACAAAATCAGAACTCTTTCCAAGATGAAAATGCGTCAAAATAAACATGGAAATCTGAAATTTCTTTTGAACGTTTCTTCTTATTTCAGAACCCAATCTAGAAACAAATAACGCAGTCATCTTTAAAAGGATTAAAACTATGGCGTATTTTTCAAATTTCCAAATATTGAGGATGTTTATTGTTTCACTCATTTTTTGACATCAATCTCAAAAACCTGAAATATGCCTAGATGAAAATCCGAAATTCCTAAAATGATTCATATTGTATACTAAGAGGTTTATAGGAATTAAGGAAGAAATAAAACGATCCCAACTGAATAGATATGCTTGCATGGTAATGATAAGGGCATAATAAAATGTCAAACTACTTGGGTAATTAATTCACTTTAGGTTGAAATAATTGACCTTGAAGCAGATGCGGTAGGAGTTAAATCGAATTACTTAAACCCTCTCTACCGTTGTATGGTAAATACAACTTTATTTTCTCCATTTTAATGTAATTCATTGGCGGATGATTTTTATTACCAACAACCGTTTTGGGAGTGGGGGTTTGGGGAGCTACGTTCATCCTTTTGACAGGCAGTTGTTAGAATTCATTTTACGATGGGAATTTAGAAGAATTAGGTTAACCCTGCCTAAAGTACCGCCAGTGGATTATCCTACATCGATAACTCTGTAACGAGACACGATAAGAGAGTAGAAGGATCTAGAATTCATTTATTCTACTGAAGTAGCATAGGGGATAGAGCTTTTGCACTAGACTACAAAGTTACTTGTTGAATTGAAAAAAGGTTCTCGGGACCTGTCTTCTGAAAGTGAATTCGATAATAAAAACTTTCTGAGCAAAAAGCATTTGCCTCCGGCCAGCACGATTCAAGAGAAATTGATCAGTTAAATCATCTGTAAGGCAATTTTTGCTGAAAGAAATTATTCTTATGAAATTCTACTCATGAGTAGTGTTTAGGCAGGAAGCAAATACCTCAGAACGTTTTTATTATCGAATTCGCATTCAGAGTACTTGACAGGTCCCGAAACTGCATGATCTAGAGATCCTTTTTCCAAAAGTTCTGGTCTAGTGAACATGGTTCTAATGACGAGACCTGATAGGTCTAATCACGCCTAGAAATAGATCTTGTCATGACTCAAAAAAACTTGATTCGCGCAAATCAAGCAAAATTGATTCTTCAACTTACTTTTGTATAATTTCCAAAAACAACATCTGATCAAGAGGACAGAGTTCAAAAGGACTGACAGAATGAATCCGATTATAAACGCAAGAAGAGAATCTCGGTTCTTTGTAAGCTTTTTAACTAGAGAAAGAAATTGAATATTTTCAAATCGAGTTCATAAAAGGAAAAACTTAAATTCAAAAGCCTTATAACAGTATTTGCAAATATCTAAACTCACATTTTTCCACAAAAATTTCAATATAGGACTGTTCTGAAGATATGTTCTCGCTTGATAATGGCACCAGCTTGAAGCTATCATTCGCCGTGACCATCTCCACTGCAAGAATGAAGAAAGGTTTAACATATCATTACACTGAACAAAAATTCCTTTTCTAATCTCATGGATTTGTAAAATACAAAAAGATGTACTTGCATTTCAAAATTGAAGTACACACAGTGTGTATTTCTAATATCATAATATTTCATAGATAGAAAGGTTTAATAACAAATTTATTTTGTTTTACTCTTCTAATTAAAAGAGCTTTATTGAAAAAATGGGTTTGATTGAATCTCCTATCACACGAACATGTTTACAAACGCACCTTATATCAGAGAGAGTGTTCCTTATCTCTTGTTCAAGATTGATTTTAATGAAAAATACTTTCAATAACATGCATATTCGATCATTGTGTGTAGAATCTGGTGGGTATTATTTATCAAACTTATTTCAAATCTCAAATCACAAGCATGATTGATGTTTGTATGATATTTCCAGATGAGGTCATACACCTAATAAGAAGTATGAATGATTGAATTCTCTGAAATTGGCATCCTAAAAACATGATCTTTGCGTTTAGTAGTAATGTTTTTTACGTGATGTAAAAAATTACTGGTTCAGCCCAAAAGTCTTGAATCTATGAATCAGCATAAAGTGAAAAACGCTATCTATTAGATTGGCTAGTGCAAATTATATCAACGTGCATTGAGCAGTTACAAGCTTCGGTATTTTATATGCATTTTAGGATACAATAACTTTGTAGGCAAGAAGGCAATAAACTGAAGATCTTGTTAATTGTTTTGATCTAATAATAAGAAGCCCGAAAAGTTGATTTTCTCAATAAAGGAAACGAAAAGTCTCAACCCTAGACTGGGGTAGGGAAACTTTTAGTACTGATAACTGAAGAAGCTTAGGAACCTCCAGGCTGGACAACTAATACACCAAAACCGGGTGTGTGTGATTGAAAGATGAAACTAACTCAATTCTATAGGCTCTGCTTCAGTTGTTGTTGTCGAGAGGTCCTTTGGTATCTTCTTCAATAAATGAGGTTTCGACTTTTTCCCTCGATATTCACAATACCACTTCCCTGACGTGGTCAACTCGGACAGGTTCACGAGGTACTCTACAGTAATTCGACCTTCAGCTTCCTGCTTCTTCATCGCACAGTCCTCCAGGGTCTTGTGGAGGTCCTCAGAGACGTAGCATTTATCTTCACGTTGTATGCAGGTCTGAAGGCAGTTGATTGAACAGACTTTTGACTTTACCTAGGTAGTTTCGGAAATATTTATAAATGCAACTTTTTCTCTCTGATATATCTATACAAGAAGATTATCTATAGATCTAAGATCAGACAGAGATAAATACTGCAATAAAAATAAGACTGGATCTCAAGTGATTCCAAAGTTGAAGCGATTTTTCTTTTATTGTAGGAGGAAGAAAATTTACTATTTCTATAAGTTGGGTTTTTTTAAACCGTGAATTCTTTTATTTTTAACCTTGTGATAAGCAGGTTTTCAAAATAATTTCAACTTGAAATAAAAATTGTAGAAAATCAGGACGTTCCTTAACCCGTTAGAGGCAGGAAATCAAGCTTTTTTTTCTTTTTCTTTGAATTGAGTTTCAAATCCGAGTCTAACTCTCTTCAGGTTCAGATGAGGGGTCAGAATGGAGTAGAAGGGTTTGAAACTATTTACAAAGCTATCTCATTCCGAGGAGGGAGGATACCGGAATCGGAACCACGCCATATGATAAATCATATTTCTAGAACTTGGGGAACAATCCACGACACCATTCCTCCAAAAATTAAGTTGAACAATACAAGTTCTTAAGCAACCTTTCTTAATTCATGTGAAATGTTAACTATAAGACAATATAGGGATTTTGAAGATAATGGTTCATCTACAGGCAACTGCGGCTCAAAATAGAACACATAAACTTTGAGTTTGTCTGAAATAATCGTACACAAAGAATTAAACTATATTGATTGCTTACAGACGTAATTTAAGCTGAATATACTCGTTTTTTCATATTTGAAGAGTTAAAATATATTTATAACATGTTGTGGACATTTTATTCTAGATAAAAAATCCCATGCTTTGTTCAGCTAATCCACAGTTTTGAAGAGTATTCTTCTTGACAGAGCAAAACAACGAATCGAAAATATTCTTTCACGAAGCTACCAATTTTTATCGCTAACTTGATCATTGGTTCTCTTAGACAGACTAGAATAAAAAATAGATATAAAGAATTAAAAGAACCCCTTTCATTTCGTAACAGTGTTATTATAACTGACAGAAATATATGATATAGAAGCATAGTTAATTCATATACTTAAGTTGGGGTAAATAAGAGTGAAAATTCGATGTAGTAACTCGAAAACAATATGCCAATCTTTAGGAAATGGTGATAATCTGATGAGATTCATATAACGTTATACGAAGAAACGCTTATCCAAATTCCATCTTAATGAGTCATGAGCTACAACAACGTTCATCTATGACGAGATATGTATGACATGAGAATAGAGGAGGCAACAGCAGAACATCTCCTGAATAAACACTAGTTGGGTAACCCATTGCTATTAACGTAAATATATATTCGGTTTCTTAATTTTGATAAGTAACACTCATTTGATAAGCTATCGGCTGAACATTTACCTGGGGACAGCTGAGGAGGACGTTTGAAAAGTCTGAGACATTCTTTTGATTGGTGTCCACAGTACAGGAGAGTGTCATACGATTGTCACTTCTGATCACATAGTCGAGAGTAATGTTAATCATTTGCCTGTTCTGCCAGGCGTGGCCGTTCCACGTGATCATGGCGAGTATGACGAGTTTGAATAGCATTACGATTTCTAAAGAGGAAAATACTCTTTTAGATGATATTTGTCAAGGTCATTTTAGCAATCTTGTGAAACAAAAAGATTTATCAATTTTCATGAACATGTAGTACTGTTCTCCTCTTCCTTTGATCTAGGCAGTGATAAAAATTAAGGGTAGGAAGAAATTCATTGAATAGTATATACAAATTTCATTGAAAATAATTTACTACCACTCGTATCAATGAATAATGTATATCTATTCAAATTGTAAACCTACACACATAAACATTCCCCAATGCATGCAAATAGTATTGTCCCAATTTCTTAAAGAGCTAACAACGTCGTTTCGTGACAAATACATGACTCATGACGTGACTTCTGCGAGAATTCGTTACACTACGGATATGACAATTCAGTGAGCAGGAATCCTCTAGACTTTGAAATGAGTTATGTAATTATTTTAAATAGAACCAATAAATCAAGTTGGACTATGTTTTGTTTCATGAGGCGATGCCTTCGGGGAGACAATTTTGTGAATCACTCGAGATTAACTTGATGATAATCTCACTAGTTCAAGAGATTCATTAGTCATTACTTTAAATTTTAATTATCCAGCCCTTCTTCATATCAGATTCCCTACAACTGGTTATGTATGAAAGTAGACAAAATTTGTTTAATAAAAAAACAAAGTTTTTATTGCTCTTTTGTTTTACTCTAATAAATGATATAATACAAACATTGCAAAAGTACAAAAAAATTTATGTAAAAATATATAAAACTTCCCAGAAAATTCACCTCGTCAACCTTTTTTTCAATGGTTGTAGTTTAATAGTAAAAACTGAAAGAACCCCTCCATAAGTCAGGTTGGCTACTTTAGGGTTAGTGCGTGGGTCCGCTTGCAAAGGTTCGGTCTGTTCGTCATAATGTAGAACTTCTCATATATCGTTTCTTTCAAGGAGACCTCAAGATGATATCCTTCTAGAAGTTCTATATTATGACGACCGGAACGAAACTTTGCATCTGAGACAATCTCGTGTGTCAATCTTCTAAGATGAATATAGATTGAAAATTCTCTAATTAATTAGAGTGTTGTACTTTGAAAATTTACTCAATCTTCGTGACCAAAAGTCAATGAGCGTTCGGAAAAGTTTCGTGTTCATGCTTCTCTAACAAATGCCTACCTTCATTAAAATTCACACAAGATTGACCCGAGTTTTCTTTTATTACTCAGATATTTTCGAGATCATCATCATCAATAGTTTTGAAGGTTTATTCACTTTTTATCTGAGATTTAGCATTTAGAAAAACAACACAATGGGTTTTGTATTACTTCCTCAATGACATTGTGTGGAGAGAAAAGTTAATGTGAGGTTATAGGATGTTGAGAGTGATTTGAACCAAAAAGATATCTCTTATTGACCTTAGGTGATTATAAAATCAAGAGTATTATTATATGAACAAAAAAGGCAGGGTGCAATAGTTTGTGGATTAAGGTTTTGATCTTTAGGTGTTTTCCTCTTCTTTCGTTTTAATTAACAATTTTATAATGAGATTAATATGAGCTTAAGGGGTTAGCTTTTGAGAAATAGAATACAAAATTATTATTTTGAATCAAACCCCGAGAAATGTTGGCTGCCTTATCGTCAGATAAGCGTTGTGGAAAATTATGTGAACCCTCCAAGAAACTCAAAATTGAAAATTAATCAAATTACCGATCCTTTCTGAAGGAATTACCTGTAGAATATGCTAGAATATGCACCTCTCGATATAGAATTTAGTTATTTTAACGAAAAAAATAATAATTTTCTAATAAAAACTGGCATGATTTGATACTTTTAGAATTTGTAGGTATTTATTGCTAAAATACTAAAAGCCTGGAGCACTCTACAATTCAGATGAGGCCTGTAGAATCTTCCACAGAACAGCGTTCGATAATCAGATACGATTGACAAAAATATAAATATGAAACACCTTAAAAGTCTACAGGAAAACTCAGATATGTACTTATAAACAGGTTATTCCCAAGAATACATTGTCGTGTTCACTTTGGGAAGAGGTTTCCTTTGAAAATCGAAACATAATTATTTAATATGTTTTTCACCTATCTTCAGCGGATGCTTTTTCCATATTTCTCTCCCAGGTCAACTACAATCTCCTTTATTCATTCTGGGGATCATATTTAGTTGGAGAGAAGAATCTATTAGTTCAAAATGATAACCATTTAATCGAATGCATAACTTTTGGGCTCTCTCTGGTGAAAGAACTGTTTTTAAGGAATGATAAATGTACACAAATAATTTCTGATTTATTGTCTGATTCACGACTAATGAATACAAAATTCAGATTACGTATTAAGTGTGGATTAGGGAACTGTTTTTGAAGTAAGATCATGAGGAATCGCTTTCGATTGCTCAATTATGTGATCAAAAACTAATCCTGAGACTATTCCTATATACAAATAAATTCAAATGGCCGCCATCGATCTTCTCGCCTTTTAAAGGCTACTGAATGGAAATATCGATATATTCTGTTCAAGCAAATTATTCCGCTCCTAAAGATGATCAGATTGTTTGGATTTCAAAATTCTGGCTAATTTTTAACTAGACATCGCGCATCAGTCACATCTTCCTAAGAAAAGGCTTTTAATTGAGAAAGTTTCTTCTAAAGGATAGCATTTTTCACGTTGTTCCCAAATATTACTCTTGTCTCTCACAAAATCTTTAGATAGTCTAGAGAATACCTAGAATAAATATTCAATTTACAGTTCCTCGTGAGATTTACAGTTTGTGTGCGATCTAAAAGAGGTAAAACCGAAAAGTAGTGACCTAGTGTGGATTAACGAGTCGTTTAATCGCGTAGAGTTTTGTTCACTTCTACAACCAGTTACTCGGGGTTGTTCTCAAAAGAAAACAGCTAAAAAAGGATTGGGTTCTCAATATTCTAGAAATTCTCTCGTCAAATATTGACCTAATCTTTAGAGAAATTTCATCTCCTCCACTTCAAGCAAAAGTACATTTTAATAAATCCCAAAAAGAAAATATATATATCCCCTTCTATTAATGTATAGATTTATTCAAATTACATAAGAGAAAAAAGGATAGATAAGAAAAATGTTACAAATTTTTGGACTAATTTTCCCTATCAGCGCGTTTATCGAATCCCAGAGAGGAGAAGGAAGATTTGAATAAAATTTTCAAAAACCTGATAAAAGAAAATCTCCAATTTCGAGTTCAGCATCCGTTGGAAGTTGTCCCAATACTTGTACTATTGAGTGAATTTATACTTTCCAGGGTTTAGCACGTGTACGATACATTTTTACCTAGACACACCCCCTATGCCTCAAGTTCTCCGCAATTTGTCGCTTTAAACAATTGATTAGTAAAAAACGTTTTCTTTTCAAATCACTCTAATCAATAATCTACCGAAAAACACACTTCAGTGCCAGATACTATGAGAAACACGATAAGTGAGGATGTATAAGTTTTGTCTTTTTATTTTTAATTGGGAAACCTGTTTCGAGTTTATGCTTTCAGGTACTTGTAAAAGATAAACAAAGAAATCTTCAAAGACTAAACACTAGAAAGTTATGGTTTCTCCTTTCATTTCAAGACAGCAAAGGAAGAGGGAATCACTTAATTCAAATTAAGCCCTAGTAACAAGGGAGAGAACGCTACTACCTTTTTTACACATTAGAAAATATATCATTTCTTACACCAGGGAGAAGGAAGGGAGTATATGAGGACGATGAACAATGTTCATTGAACATAAATACGAATGAAAAACATATGAACATGAGTTTTCTAGCCAGAATAAATAACAATTCTCTATATAGGAAAATATTAGGATGAGTAACACGCAAATGGGGTTTTTGTCTCCTCATTCAACAAACATATCATTCACACAGCTTTATGGTAGGGACGAGTTTTAAATATTGTTCAATCAGACAAATGCTTTCCTGTTTATTCCCTAAGGTTATCAATGAATCTTGATACTAGAGTGGAGTTGAAGGGTTCAGATGGAGATCAATTCATTATTTACCGACTACTTATTCAATTACCACTGGTTCCTAATATGATCAGGAGGTAACCAGGGTTCAAGTGTTAATAAATATTCAAAATAAGATTGATTGTGGCGTCAGTAAGCTAAGATCAAGAGTGAAAAGTTTCATAATCTCTCATGTCAAATTAGAATCTCAAGGCTTTGGGAATCGTAGTATGCCCGAATTTAAGTCCAAGGAAATCAGAACAGAGAGAACCAGCCTTAGGAATAGAAGGGAAATTAAAAAATTAATTTTGCTAGAAAATTCTTTCGAAAAATGTATTCTAAACTTGATTTCATTTCGAAATGAGAGTTTGAAGAGGGATTTTTCTCAGCTTTTTCAAAAAGATTATGAATATTCTTCAAAATAAAAATAAATTTAATTTGTCTCTAAAAGCTTATTACCCGTGTACTTAATTGGTTGAAAGTTATGCTTGTATCATACTCACAGTGAAAGCTATCTTGAATCAAACTTTATGTCCCACCGGTGACCCACTGCGTCATGGAGGGTTAAAAACTGCCCCCACAGAGGATCACAAATATGAAAAATGATGCCTGAGGTGGTATACAATTCAAGTGGACATCACAATTAAGAATAAGGTTATTTTTTGAACATGAAAAGTTTAATCTTGGAGCAATTTATTTAGAACATTATTACAGTGAAAAAATACGGTGTTCCAATATTTCACTTGGGAATGACATAAATCATTCATTCTTTTCTCTACGTTAGACAGATACTCTACGCCCAAGATATTAACAAAAAGAGAAATCTTTTCTTCTTCTCAATGCAAGACCTCCATGGAAGTGGTACTTATTGACAGATGTTCAAATTGAGCAGGGGCGTAATATTCTACTTACCACAAAAGAGTAGTATAGGTGTGCAATTTATCAAATTTAATTGGAAAATAGTCTAGCCAAACACCGGGGAGCCTCATTATCTCAAGGAAAGCTGTTCTTTTCTAAGAGATCAAGTCTCATTAAGAAAAGGGGATCACTCAGTGAGTTGCTTAAGGACAAAAGAGGTTTTGAAATGTCCCTTCAAAACTTTAAACTTGATTGACGTTTAGAGAGAAAGCATTAAACCCCCCATCATAGTTATATTTATCATTTTCATTTGTCCCGTGTTCACTTTGGGATTGAAAAAGAAATTTCAAAAAGAAAATGTTCAAGTTGTGTGAATTCTCCACTATTTGTAAAGATGAATGAGCTGTTGTAAAAAGAAGAATAGACACGTACGAAGTGAGAAATATTCAAAGAATTGTCTGCTATTTTAGATATGACAAAAAACTCACATTAATGAATGCCTTCCTTCAGGGATTTAATTCCATAGGATTGCGTAGTGTAGTGAGTGTTGGATGGGAGAGGAGTGAAGTATTCCTCAAACACATTCCAAGTAATATGTGTGGATCGTTAACCTTGCTTTCTCATTGGTTGGAGCGGGAGAACCAATCAGATGATAGTATTTATCATTAGATTTTTTGGCAATGAAAAGAGACGAATGAACTTCAAGAGTTTGACGTGTAGGTTGAGTAATTTCTATGAAATCGAGGCAAGGATAAATTTTGTACAGTTTTTGTAAAATTATAAAGCTCATATCTAGGAATCATATTTTTCGAGTTAATCGAAGAGACTTGGGATGAGAATGCTTCATTTGCATTTTCAACCTTTCTAAAGACAACTGAAGAAGGAATTACTAATAGTACTCATTAGCAGTATGACCATTTACTTTCCATGTTTTTAAATATACAATTTCTTCCAAACAGTACAAAAAGCACACTAGAAGATGCGGAATTTTCATCTCTTTCATTTTCTCTAATTAAATCATGTAAAAAGTTAAATCAATAGACTCAAATCGGTGTTTTAGTGAAATTGGCATTTCTTCTCCTCCTTTAAATTTCACCCATGAGTCATGATTTCTGCGTTACACACATGGAGTCTCAATCGTAGAATTTGGATTGGGAAATCACACATCATGTCTGATATTTGATAAATTGTTATACTCACAAGTAGAATGTACATTTTAATTCACGAAGAAGTATCGTATGAGATTTTTTAGACTGGAGCGTATAGGAATATTTTAGAATCTCGAATTGCCAATGGAAATAGATATTTTCTGATAGAGAATTCAATCAGCATCAAGAAAATATAATAATAATGACATGTCCGCATGCAAATAAAGGTGCCGGTTTTCAATTTAAGTTTTAGTCATTTTAGGCAAAATTTTCTATCAGATAATTCAGATAAGCTACTTCTGATAGAAGGAGTTCAAGTAGTAAAAATGCAGACTTCAGTGGAGTCATTCTAAAAGATCGCAAGCTGAGATTAAGCAATATTAAATTAATGTAAATGATATTACTAGTATGATCAACATTTCTTGATACGTGCTGAAAATAAAACTCACAATGAAATTGAGAAAAAATATATAAAAATTACACATATTATAGAAATGTATTTAGTTTAAAAAATAAAAGTATCTGTATTTCAAGCGTTGGATAGGACCATTAATGCCGAAAAAAAGGTGGGGTTCAACTGTGGCAATTTGTTGAATATACAAGAATAAAAATTTGGAAAAGTGTTTATAGAACAACTGTATAAATGAAAAAATCTCAGATATGAAATCTGGGTCTTGTCCTGGGGACGCAGCAGGGAACTACACTTGATCATGATTCCTCTTCAGGTTCTGCGAATGAGAATAAAATATGTTTCTTAAAGATTATTTAATTCTAGAGAGTGATAAAGCTCGCTCCGTGTCATACACATGTGATTATTGAGGTGTAAAAATCGAAAATGTGTCTAGCCGATCAAAAGTCCTTGAATTTCGCAACTCTTGGATCGATGTTAAATTTGATAGATTTATGAAATTCTCTTCTGATGAATATCAAGACATTATATTAATCACGTAATGCAAAGAAAGTAGAGAGTTAATGTCGAGACAAAATTACTCAAAATGTAGTCCTTGAATGAGTCTCGCAATGATAAAATTCATTAGAGTTATTTCGAAAGTTGATTAACTATTGATGAATCAGCAAGTCCGAGATTTAGATCAGTCTAGTGACTATGAAGGACGAGTGTATTGTTGAAGAGAAAATCAATGAATACATTCTTATAGAGGAGATCAAAGTTGCTTACTGTTATTCTCATCTCAGTGTCGTCATTTCTTTCATTGTACCCTAGGAGGAAGAAATGTTTAGATTTAATTTAACAAAAGCTCTCTGTTCACTAACTAAGAACTGAGAATGCTCGGGGTTATTGAATTTTATAAAAGCCATTTTATTGCTTTTCATGAATCATGTGACATTATTTAATTTGACATCACATTAATCCTTTACAACACATGTCAATTATGTAACAATTTATCTCAATGTAAACGAAATAGTCGCTCAGCATAGACTGTCTTCACGTGTAATTTTACATCTCTAATTTCATTGGCTATTTTGTGCAAGCTGTCATTTGTGCTCCTCTTGAAAATACAGACCAGTCTATACTTGCAAGTAACAGATTGTTGATCGACACAACACCTGGTAGACGCAATCAATAACATGGTCATAAGGCGTATTTTAGATTATAGCAGTCGATTTAAAAAGTAGAATAATCGCTCTTGGGCAGATTTCTTCCGGGTATTTTTCATAAATTTTCATGGGTTGACAAGAGGATTGAGAACCTGACAGATTGGTCTAAATTAAGTTTATTTTAGACGGTCCTGACGAAAGTCAAGGGTACTGGTGGCACAAATCAGATGAGAGAAGGAGTCGAATATCAGCCCACGAAACAGAATACCTCATCTTTCAATCCAATTGAGAACCTTGGGGCATTTTGAGTGGAAGGGTTTACAGAAATAACCGACGGTTTAAAAATGTAGAGGAGCTCGAAAGAGACATCTTTGCAGAGGGGAATGAGATTTCCAAAGAAGAAAGTGATTTTTTTTCTTTGATAGCTCAGACTATTCTCACAAGAACATGATTTTATGAAATAGTTATAGAAAAATTGAAAAATACCCGATTAATTATGTTTCTAACGGAAGAAATTCCAAGACTAAAGATTACAGCAGTAAAAACAATCTGAGATGTACTCACCCGGTATTATAACGGAGTTGTCACCGTCCAGGTTCTCACGGTCATATGCTTCTGGGTCGATGAACATCGAGTAGGCATATTGGATCTTCCCGGGTCTCCATAGGACCATGATGAAGATGAGCACAAAGTGAAAAATCACATTCCAGAATATTTCATCTGCCGACAGAATCCGCCAATGCTGTCAAAAAGCGCCGTAATTAAACATTTTGGCGCATAAAGTTGATTATTTCTTTCAATGGTAATGCTACCAGTTAACATAAATACTTTCATGGTTATTAGGTGGAACCATTCCTTTAGTCAAGAGGTTACAAGAAAAAAACAAGATTTATTTCAAGTTCATATAACCAGCCATATACGCGTTTCGTCTTCTTCAAGACTCATCAGTAGAGCTCAGGTTAAAATCAAAATTTAATTCTTGACTATTCATAGGAAGCTTATTGGACAGAAATTACTACGCCATTAGCAGTGAGATTCATTGACTTCAAATTGAAGAGTTAAGAGTTCAATTTTGATTTGAGATCTACTGATGAGTCTTGAAGGAGACGAAGCGCGAATATAAAATAAATACTTTCAAGTCTTGTAAATAAACAGTATAACAGTTATACACCAAATAGAACAGGAGAAACTTACGAAAAAGCAGTTATTCCTTCGAATGAGTATTATTACAAATATCATGTATATCAGGGACACTGTTAAAAAAAGCAAGATATTAGGTTCAGGTGGATATTCAAAGATTTCATAGATTCAATCAATTCTCTCGTATTGACACACTCACTTTTTATGGAAACCGTGTATTTCTCAACTTGGAAATGCGAGTCAAGTGCTTCATTCGATTATAATCGAAAGGAGCCCTGAATCAATATTTACACAAAATTAACAGAAAGTGTTAGGTCATTCAGAGTTTGATGAGTTTTTCAACCTGATTGAGTTTTTGTTAGAAATTCTGGCTTCAACTTTAAATTGAAAAAGTGTTGTCTACTTGGAAGCTGATTCACGTGGAAAATATTAAAATCACAAGTTTTTATAAAAAACATTAGAGAGATATGATCATAACTTGTAAAAATTACTTTTGAACTTGGACTAAAAGTATTTTTGTCTATGAACAGATAGGAATCACATCTAAAAATGGTTGTTATAGATTAGGGCACTGCTTTTTGAAATAAGATCACGAGGAATCGCTTTCGATTGCTCAATTATGATGAAGAACTAATTTTGAGGCTATTTCCATATCTCGTGCGCTTTAAATCTATCTACTGAATTGTCGAAACTCTGATGTGTTAAAAATCCATATACACAAATAAATTCAAATGACCGCAATCGATTTTCTCGCTTTTTAAAGGCTACTGAATGGAAATATCGATATATTCTGTTCAAGCAAATTATTCCGCTCCTAAAGATTGTTTAATGAATATTCTAAGTTTAAGTTTTGGCGCAAGTTCAAATTATTTTCATACACAATTGAAAATATTTAATACACAGTTCCACGTAAATTTAATACAATTTTAGATTAAACTCTTCTTGAATATAATCTAAAAAATAATTGTTACGAATATTGAATTGTATTGCCCTGCTAATTACTCACAGGCAGAAACAACGGATATGAGTGCAGAGAAGTTCCTGTAGATCCGATATTTTACTAAATTATTCTTCTGGCTGACCTCCTTCATCGTCTTCAAGAGGTCGGTCATACACAACCAGATGATAACGACGTCCAGAATGGTGGAGACGAAAATGACCCCGAAATAGGTCCTAGACGGCGTGAAGGGCGGATATTGCTCCTTGATGATCTTGCCGGATAGACTGAAGAGAAAGTAGGCAATTGTGATCCCGTATACTTTATACGCTGTATTCCCCATAGTGGCCTTGGTGGTGCCGAAGCCTAGGCAGACGAAGAGCATTAGTAGGCGGCCGATAGACCTCCGGAATGTCGTCATCACGCATAGGAAGTACAGAGTGCTGTATGTCACTTTGCCAGTCTGTTCAATGGTATTCAACATGCCGTAGTAGGCAAAAGACTCGACAAATGTCACGAATATTAACCCCGCAATGCACAATTGCACTCTGAGGATATCTGATTTGTAGTAGATGAGCAGGCCAAAGTAGGGTATTATCAGGAAGAGATCGAGAATTCCAAAGATGAGATTTGACTAAACCATAAAAGGACTATCAAATACAGTTTGTAAAAGTACATTGTCTCAGAAACAAAATCCCACATACAGCAAAAAGTGAGTCTTTTGAAAAGAAATGAATAAGGCAAAAAACGGGGCTTCTCATTTTTGGGTTGATTGAGGGATTTTTTTCTCCCCTACTCTCATCAACGAGTTTTTCAAGGCGAGTTAGAAGAAAAATATTTTCAAATAGCAAATTTTATCAAAATCAAGTGGAGGGGTAGACATTATATTTATTTCAACCTATAGGACAGTCCAGTTGAAATTATCATGAATAAGTGGAGTTTTAATTTCCATATTCATAACAAGTGTAGATGTTGTTTATTTATTATTAACTATACCAATATATATTATCACAACAAAGTGGAAAACTCTAAATAATTGAGAATAAAAGAAGAAGCCGAATAAATCTTGGGTGATTACGCGTTTATTTAATGGCATACTTGTCAATCCTTCACATGACATATTTATACAAGTTTTAAAGGTTTAATAAACAGGTTTTCACTCGTTCTTTTCTTCCCATGGTAACCAAAATAGTTTTATAATGTTTATTAAAGTTTATTAAACCTTTAAAAATTGTATAAATATGTCATGTGAAGGATTGACAAGTATGTCCGAAATAAACGCGTAATCTCCCAAGATTTATTCGGCTTCTTCTTTTATTCTCAAGTATGAATGAGCTTGCTCGCCTAAAGACAGATATCTCTAAATCAATCTAAATAATTGATAATAATTTTTTGTTGTTGTTAAAATATTTGTAAACAAAATTCTTTTTATAAAAAAATCCGAAATCTCATGTCATGAATGTTTAGGCTTTTTTAATGAGAATTATTTAGAGTTGTTCACTTTGTTGTTGTAATATATATTGGTATTGTTAATAATAAATAGACAACATCTACACTTGTTATTAATATGGAAATTAAAACTCCACTTATTCATGATAATTGCAACTAGACTTTCCTATAGGTTGTCATAATAATGTCTACTCCTCCACTTGATTTTGATAATAACCCTGCAAGCCTAGATTCCAGAGCAGAGGGTATTTTTCAAGTTTTAGCAGAACGAGAAATAGCCAAGAGTCTTGGCCCAAGACTTTTAGCTGAAGTTAAAAAGTTTCCAGATTATTTATAAATTTTTTGGATTTTTATTCTGGGTTCACTAACATCTTTCAGGGGTCTGTCAATCGGTGATAAATATCCGTGATCATCCCTTATCTTGACTTTGATGGTTAATGTATTCGGGCATTTCGCATCGGAGCAGCTAGCTTCGGCTGTCAGCAAATAGGCTCCCTCTGTGTCATCAATATGATCCAAAATCTTTTCTTCATTGCATTTTACACGATTAGTACTTTTGTAAACTGAGTAATCTGAATCGTTTGTTATGCCTAAAAGATTATTTTTCTCTTATTGTAGATAAGCGGATCATTAGTGAATTTTGAATGAAAATTAGTTTTCTTCCGCCCTACAGATTACGAAGTTTAAGAGACTAGTCTTAGAATAACAAGAAATCGATTTCCATGATCAGATTTAATAGAAAAGGATCATTAAATAATCATTATTTTAATCCTCTTTTGGATCGTAATAGTTCGATTAAAATCTTTTTTTTTTGTTTAAATAACTTACCATCAAGATAGATCTTTTCAATATTTTTATCATTGAAAGTATTGAAGCCGTTGGCGCAACGAGAGAAAACCTGCATAGTGAGCAGGTCAATGGGAGCCTCAGTATCACATTCAACTATTTGATTGAATAAGTTAATAATAAGCTAATTACCCTTGACCGATTTTGTGGTTTCAGAAACGATGGTTTTCAAGAATTTCACCCGATCATTCTAGAATAAAATTAGCATTAATTACTTTAGATATTTCTAAGGAGAAGTATCCTTTCTCTGGATAGGAATTGATAATGACGAGAAAGAGTGACAAAAGTATAAACCTCATTCGAATTAATGATGAGTTTAAACACTTTATATTTTTTTATATCACTAAGAAAATCAAGTCTCGCTTTTAGTCAAGCAACTCAATAATTCAAATTCAACTTTTTTTGAATAGAAGTACTAATCCTAATGTTATCTCGGGTCTCTGTGTAGATAAGAAAGATTTATTAAGATTCGATAATTTGAATGAGTGAATAATGAGAAATCTTTAGCATACAATCTCGAGAATATCAGAGTCAAGGAGACTATAGTCGCTTAGGGTCTTTCGAATATTTTCCAGATTATCATAGCCCAAAACGTCGCTTCCTTCAATTTCGTACGCCTTCCTTATGATAAATTTTGAATTCGGTAGCTTCAAGAGTTTCCTTGAGACTAGATAGAGCTTTGAAATTTCCATATTATATGGAAAGGATTTCTTGATGATCTTTTGTACATCACCAGATGAACCAATTAGGTGCATAGTTAAACTGATGAGATTGTCCTTAATCTTTGTCGAAGAAACCTAAATTAAGACATTAAATAATTATAGCTTCAAGCGGGATCTTAGCAACTAACTTTACATTCCTCCTCAGATGGCATTCCAAAGATCTTGACGATCCTATGATATGAGCTGATGAATGAATAGAGGCCGTCATCTAAATCCACATTGCTATCTGAAGTTAGACAGAGGCCTTTGTACTTGTAAAAGTGTTTTCTGATAAAATCGATTTCTGCACCTCTCTGCTCATCGTCAGCGGTGATCTGGTGGTTAATCTTCAAATTGGGAAGTCTGGCCACCACCTCTTGACGAAGATTGTTGCTAGAATTCAATCAATTGTATTCACTATTTGATGCCAATATCTAATTTTTTCGTCAACATGTAATCTGAGGATTTTTCCAGAAACAAAAAGTATGACTTACAAGCTGAGTTTTGTGACAAAATCATTGAACGGAAAGAGAATCTCCTCTAGCGCTGACATTTTGCAGAAAGTATTAAACGTCGATTCCAACTCAGAAATGGAATTATAGACGAGATGGATATGACACAGCGCTGGGAATATCTTGCCGCAAATTGTGCTACATGAAATGCTCGCAAAGTGATTACCATTTAAATTCAATTGCTTCAAGCATGACCTGTCCGCTCGCAATAGATTGCAGAGGAGGTCGAAGTTGACCAGACTATTCTCGGCAACATCGAGAGATTCCAACTTTACGAGGTACTTTGAGAATGTATCAACCGATAGGTCTTTTGGGAGATCGCCAAGCTGAAAAGATGATAAAATAATAAGTCTTGTTCATGTTTTTTCCGAGATTTTTATTCACAGAAACTTTTTTAAGAAAAAAACTCTCTGGAAGTGATATCAAAATAAAATTCTTCAAAAAGATTATTTAGAGAATATTTATTGTTAGAGACCGCATATTCTTTTAGGCACATTTCTTGTTGCTCTGGTGATGAATGAGAGACAAAAATCTTAAATTCCGCGAAATTTAGTTTTTCTTCAAAATGGCACAAAATCGAAAAAAGAGATGTGGGATGTATTCGGGGAATATAAGGTCGGAACTGTCAAGAGTTGTCCCAAATCTGGAAAGCCAAAGGTCGGCATTTTGAAAGAAAATCCCCAAGTGAATCACACAGTAGGGTGTTTGAATAATACCACATTTCTGCATATAAAATTGTTGAAATTTGTGAATAAACTCGATTGCTTAGTCATAGTGTAAAATTCACCTCAGAAAACATGAAGAATTTAATTTTCTTCAAAGGATTATCACAAGGGCTACCCAAAATATGCATTCCTTTCTAAAAATATGCACATTAACCTTGGAAATATGCAAAAAAATGCATTTGGTAGCCTCTTGGTGAATGAAAAACGAGGAAAATTTCTGAATGCTTTTGGAACGCCATAGACAACCCTTTAGTTAAATTGAAAATCTCTCGATAATTTAAACTCAAAGTTAGAACTCACATGGTTCTTTGCAATACACAAGTTGACGAGGCTGGGAAAATTCTCCAAAACCACCTCCAAATATTCATAGGAGAATAGGCCCTTTAGGTCTACAGCGATGAGCTGTGTTACATTCACAAAGGGTCTGTAAAGATCTTTGGTTATTTCGGGAATGTGGCAATAATTAATTGAAGTCTTGCCATCTGTGGATAGTAAACGGATTCGACATTTTGATATGTTGAGAACTTTCATGTTTGGGAATCTCTTACAAATCTAGAGGGCAATTAAGAAGTGACTCACATTAGATAACGAGTTAAAGTCACTTATGAGGGTACTATTGAGGTCCAGGAATTCTATTCCCTCGGTGTAATTCGTGATGGCACCACAAAATGTGTAATTGTAAATATCTGATGAGTCATTGGGTGAGAAGCTATCGAATACCGGTAGGTTGTTGAGGATTATTGCCTTTAGAGTAGGAATTAACAGCGGTATCCTCTTGTACGAGCATAGATCGTGATCTTGCACTTGGTTGTCATCGAGATCCGAGTAGAACTCGATTTTGAACTCATTTTTCGATGTTTTGGGAATGGTTATGTTTGAGTTAGTATTGCTCCTTGCTTTGACTAACTTGACTTGGTCGGAGGCATCTTTCAGCTGGCATTCATCGCAAATGCAATAGTGATATACTATCGCCTCTTCCAATGAACAGCCGAGGTTGAGAGTTTGGAGTCTGTAATGAATGTTTTAAGGAGAAATATGAGATTCTAAAATAACTATTCAGTTGCAACCAACAAAGGATGTTATGTTTTCTGATAAGGATTGTAGATTAATGAGTAGTAATTAGAGATGAGCAGCTTTTGTGAAGGTTATTTTTCCCAAAAAACTATATGAAACAGTGCATTTTGATACGGAACTCAAAAGGGTAGAAATTATGAATTCGATTTTTATAAAATATCAATTTCTAAATAATGGAAACCAGTCTCAAAATACTCCAACTAAAGGGAAACAGAACAAAAATAATTGAGAATTAATGATTGGATAATATTTTGGGATTCTTTTTTATTCTCAAGGAAGCTCTGAATATTTAGAAATAGAAAATATGATAGGAAATTTAAGGGAATCACTTGATAAAGCTACCGGAAGTAGGAGAGGATGCTTTGAAGTAACTAGTCCCCTTGAAGCTTCCATTGTGTTTGCCGACATCAGATTCGAGCCAATCTATTCCCGCCCAGAGCTCTTTCGATCCAGGCAAATTGCCAACAAAGTGAATAACGCCAAAGTTTGAGTTTTTCATGATTATTCTACCGATTAAATCATCCTTTCTAGTCTGGGGATTTCCAAAAGTTGTACCTTCATACAAGTTTATCATTTTATAAATATTTTGAAATTGTAAACAATTAAAAATGCCTAGTTACTTATTTTCTTTAAGAAAAAGTTGTTTAAAACAATCAATTGCAATCTTTTAAACTTGAATTATTAGTTAATTTTCATAATCGATAATTAGCACTTTGATGTTCAATTCATTTGAGTAGATTCATTATTTTTGAATAAAGTGAATAGAATAATCATTAAAAACTTCAAATATCTGAAAATTGAGAATAAGGATTAAGAAAGATGATTTCTTAAGAATCTGCACAGATAAATCCTGATTTTAAATATCTTTAAAATAAAAATATTGAGTTTTAATAACATTGCCCTAGGTCAATTTGTTAAAAACAAATTTCCTACCAAAAAAATATAATTTAGGTTTGAATATTTTCTCTTCCTCTATTTGCTTTCTCTGATATAATTAGATGTAATTACACAATGCAATTTTATTTGTTATAAATAACAATGTAGTTGTATTTACTTGCCAGAACAGTTGGTCAGAAGTTGTTTTTGTCCAATTACACTCGCGCAATACAATTGCATTTTATTTTTTCATGCTATTTTAAAGAGGGAACAGTGAATATATATAACGCTTTTAAACCATGTTGTCTTTTGCGTTTCGCAGGAGAGAGAGAGAGAGAGAGATAGTGCGGCAACAAACTATGCAAGAAGAAACATATATTATTGCTGTAACGATAATTGCTTTTGCCTTGAAAGAGAGACAAGCAAAATATGTTACACAATACACGAAACCTTGAATCATATTAGGCCAACAAATTAAGAGAATTACAAAATTAAATACATTGTCGCCATGACAGAAATAAAAGGATTTTCAAAGATATTTCAATAATAATAGGATGAGTAATTAATTTTTAACAAGTGAGAGATAATAGTATTTTCATTTCAAAAATAAGATTCTTACACAAATCTTATGTCTTTAAAATATAAGTTCTATTATAAAAACACACATTTGAATTGCGCGGTTTTCCTTGGATACCGCGTAAAGTTTAATAATCCTTTCTTAATTGAATTAAGTTAATTCTCTATATAATATAAAAATCTTTCCTTGAACAGTCCTTAATTTGTTAAGGATCAATCAAAGTTTGATAATTTGCATAAATTTTAATTTGGCGCGACCTCAATTTCAAGGCTCAATACAGTAATTCAAGTTGACATTTTTTAATTTTGTGCAAAAAAGGGCAAAAATAAAAACCCTTTTCTGTTTGTTATAAAGGGTAAAAATGCCCATGTCGGCTTTCAACACTCACACAAATAGCTTTGATTGAAAGTTATTTTTATTATTTTGAAAGGGAATTTTTCCATCAAATATAAAAAACTCACGATTTTCTGATTAAAATCCACGCATCCACAACAGGTTGCATCTATCAATCTGCGTTACACTTTTGTACACACACCGGAGTGAAGTAAATTGTACGCTGCATTGCGTATGAGGTAAACTTGGGTGTTCTTTAGAGGAGGCTAAGAACATTTTTCATTGATAAACAAAGCTACAGTTAAAGTGTTATCTAATGCTCGAATCATTTCTCTTTACGCGTTGCAATTTTTCGTTCTTCCGAGGGAATAAAAAGTCTGATTACTTTTAATCAAATCAACCCAATCTTGAACAGGTTTTAAGAAGAAATTCACCTTCTCTTCTTGCGTAGAGTTTGATTGAAATGTGTTGTAAACTTCAGTGATCGACTCTGGAAGCTTTATTCGCTCTAGGATACACTGAAAAAAAGATCATGCGGTTTCGTAAAATAACAAATTAAAATTAACCATCAAGGGCCGGATAACTACTCATGAGTAGAAGACACCAATTGTTAAATTATTCATCACAAGACACATTGGCGGCTGACTTTGAATACGAAAATAATGTTTTTTAGAACAGACTAGTTTGAGATCTAAATTGAGAATTGCAAAATTTTTATGAAATTCAGTTCAACTTCTCATGTTAGAATTTGAATTCCTATAACTCATACATTATGACGTCCGAACTCAACCCATTATGGATTAGAAGACTAGCGATTATCATTAAAACCTATTACTCAATGTTGTCAAAAAAACTTTTAAAACGATTCAAGATCAATCAAGTTTGAATCTCATTCCTTGAAGGACCTTCCTCGGACCCTTTTAAATGCTTTTTCTACCTTCTTAACCAAGTAGAAATCAAGCAGATCCATAATTCTTATATTTCACATTTTAAAAATCAGAATTTGTCTTTAAAAATGTGTAATTTGGTGACTATTCGAAGCTTGAATAATTTTGTGATACATTCACGAGTAATACAAGTACGATATTTTCTCTATAATGCGTAGTGCTCATGTTTATGACTTTGGCGGTCTTATGAATCATCGAATTCGTATCCAGCATGCTTGATGCTACATGAGACTGCGTTAAAAATGTTTATTCGCTTCTCAAAAATTTTATAATCCCAACAAAAAAATTTGCGGGTAAAATAATGAAAGTTCAGGGTTAATTTGGGATTAGAGAGCTGTATTGGAATCAATTTCAGTCAGGTTTGGTTTACATAAATAATAAAATAAAAAGTGTAGTCAAAATCCGACAAAAAATAGGTTTTTAGAGATCAATACCAAAGGGGGGATCATCTGTGGTTCTAAGAATGTTATAAATACATAATTTTTCTTTGGGAACGATAGTAAGATTTTGATTGTATATTATACCAAGGTCTTTAATATCATTTAAAAAAAAAAAAGTTTTTTTTTTGCCATTTAAAGGCAATCCCATATTAGATAACTGATTATTTATGGATTCAAATTCAGAGTTTATAATTTGAAAGTCAAGATAAGTGCTAATTTCACTCTAGAATGAAAGCAGAATGGCAAAAATCATTTTTACAGGTGTTGATGGAACTCATTTATAAAAAGCATCAAATATCAAAATTGGTAATGACCCCAGTAATTGTGATCCCTTTATTTTGTCAGGGGCCTGTCTAAAATGAAAATCTGTCTCAAATTATACGTCACAAACAAGGCTTACTGGGATCGATTTCATTAGACAGGATAATATCATTATCATACAAAATAGTCTCAGATTTAGAAAAGAGAGGGGTCACTAGTTCTCAATAACAAAACATATGGATATTTTATTAGTGCAATGGGCTTGTAATTTTTTTGAGAAATGTGCCTTTATAAAAGGTGTGAAAAATATTGATAGTGCCTATTAAGTAATTAAGGCTTGTTTTTATTTCATTGTAAATTTGTTTGTTTATCTGAATAGTTTTGAAACTGTTTAAATTCATTTGTCGAAAATCTCAAATTAGGTATTTAAAAAAGGGATAATTTTGTGCTAAATTAAAAAGAAAGAAAAATTGATACATTTTCATTAAACTTCCATAAGGGCATATAACTGTATGCTATTCATACATAAGGGCTATACAACATGAAACACAGAAGTACATGTTCAGTTGTGCAATTTTAAATGTTGACAATACATGCCTTATCTCTCGAAATCTAACTCTCTAAATGAACGTCAAGACATATTACATGACCCCAACCCTTTTCATATCCAAGAAATGAAGCATTTCCCCACACCGCCTCCTTCTCAAATGTTTATAACGTGTCCAATATCAATGGATAACCTCGCTTCAGTAATTATCTAATATTTCCCTCTGCAAATGACCACTTCAAAAAGTTTTCATCATTTTGATATGTATTTAATATTTTTAAAGAGATTATTCAACCAAGAGAGAAAATAAATATTTCTCCCCATTCGTGAGGGAAGATTTTAATCGTTAATGAAATGCCACTTTGCACCAGACGGCTTCTAGGTAATCAAGCCCTGCGTGGTGTGGTATTATTTCGCAACCATCTGGTCGAGACTGTTGCATCTAATTATGTCTATAATAATATATACAACTCTTGGGAGATACGTGTTGAATCATTCAATAAACAATAGGAAAACTTTCTCTATAAATATTTACAGATCAAATCGGATTGTTTAATCCGAAGGAGAAGGGGGGGGTCTGCAAAATAAGGTTATAATTACACACCTTACAAGACGGACAGATAAATTCAATTTTAAACACGTAGACATTTTCTCTAATTATATACAAGTGTCATTTGTTTGCTAATTGTCCCTTAAGAGGCCTATAATTAGTGAGATCCACAAGTTTTTCTTCTCAGGGCCCGTCATTTAATAAAAAACAGCCCTTATGTACTACTACAATGTTTAGTGGCATTTATTGAATGAATTTCAAAATGTGTAAATTCTCTCACTTCTGTGAATGAATTCTACCAAGCGTTACGATTTATCCTGAGAATGGAAAAATAGATTGCGCTTAATTTGTTATGTAACAAAAAGACGTTTGTTTTTCAACACCTCTTCATAGTAAATGTCATTTTAACAACACTCAGAGATTACATGGAAAAAATGCTACTTTCATCACTATGCAATAATTAATTAAATTTTATCACAACTACTGCGAGACAAGAAAACGAAGAAAAAGGAAAATATGGAATTTAAAGCGCGCGTTCAGTAATGTTTTTGTGTAAACAACGATAATACATGACGAGTGTATGTAGCATAATTTGTACATGTGCCTGTAGTAATCTAATGTAGTGTAGAGAGTGAAAAATATTCCTTGCTTCTCATTGGTCGAGAGGGAATAATTTACACATTTCATTGAAATCCCTTCTCATGCCAACGTGTCTGTCACACGATCATCGATAATGTGTGGATAAATAGGGATGTTTGGCATTGGAAACCTCATGTCACCAAACATTTCGGATTAAATCATGAGCCAAGCAAAGAAATTAAAATCAGATTCCTTCCAGTCATCCTTCAGTATTCAGTCAATGCTCGACTCCAGCAGCAATGAAAGCAGTCCCGATAAAGCCCTTCATTCTTCCTGTGAAGCGTCCACATCTCCGAATAACTCCTTCCCAGAGGACCTTCCGAACTTTCAGAGGACAAACCTGATGTCGACTCCGAATAATCGAGCGACGAGAGAGCAGCCAGCCGATCCGAATCTCCTCTTGAAGGCGGGCACTAATGAGAAACCCCCCTACAGCTACAACGCCCTGATTATGATGGCCATACGAGGAAGCAGACACTATCGGCTCACTCTGAACGGAATCTACGATTACATTATTAACAATTTCCCCTATTATCGTGAGAATAAACAGGGCTGGCAGAATTCAATACGTCACAACCTCTCGTTGAATAAGTGCTTCATCAAAGTGCCAAGGCCGTACAACGACCCCGGCAAAGGTAACTACTGGATGATCGACCCGTCTTGTAATGACGTGTATATCGGCGCAACGACCGGGAAACTGCGCAGACGCATCACGAGTAATCCACACAACTTTAAATCCCGCTACTCAGAGTCGTTGAATAAATACGCCAATCAGAAGAAACTCGACCATCAGACTACCAACAGAGACCTGGGTCATGAGAAAGAGGGCGGACTAGATCAAGATGCTGACGAGAAAGATGAAAAGAGTTATCCTTTTGATTTTTTACACAATCTTCCCTTTTTTTTGTGCAACGAACTCCTCCGGCAGACGAATTATATTAAGTTTCCTTAAAGTTTTTTAGACTCTCCCTTTTTGTACAGATATTTATTACAGATTTTGTTGATATAAAACCTCCCATCTTAAAATTGTCTCTCTTTTAATCATTTAAACGATTTCATGGGATTTTCATGGCAGAAAGATTGCATGAGAGAATTTCCCACGGGGTCAACAGCTCTTGGAAAAATCCCACATACACTACTTTTAAAAAGTGGAAAGGAAACATGACTCGACTTTGCTCCATTAGTGTATATTAAAGGGAAAGAAAGTCTCGGAATAATGTAAAATATGTAGAGAGGTGTACCTTGTTTACTGAGAAATAATTTGAAATTCTCCAATAAAAACCCTGACATCTTTTGGAAGATTTATTCTAATCGAAAATGAGCATTGCGTAATGGAAATGAATGTAAGTTAACACACTTTCAGAGAGGCGGCGAGGCCCTAGTTATGAAAAAAATATTTTAATTTATTCAAAGTGTACATTACTTATAAGTAGTTTTAACTGTTTTGTGAATTTGAATTCTATTAGAGATATTTAGGTCAATAAACCTGCCAGGATAAAGTTTTTTAATGAATCTTTTCCACTTGAAAAATCTAGACGTAGAAATCATCTCTCTTGAGAATAGAGACAAAACGAGAAATATTTCATCAACACCTAACCATAGCAACAATTGGAGGGACATGATAGTGTATTTATGCATTGACCAGGTTATTTGCTTTCATAGAAATTGTATTATTTTTTTCATATCAAAAGTGGAGTGTAGCGGACAACAGCTTTATGCCACATGTTTAACGATAAAGTTGTAAGACTCTATTGCTTCCTAAACCCCTCCCCCTTTTTCATACGACAGAAAGCTCTACAGTTCAATGACACTTGAGTGTCGACATAAAAAGGCAATATTGCTCATGTGATATTTGGGATTCAGAGCATAAAAACTTGATTTTCCCAACCACTTGAAAATCCTTGGCGTCTTTTTACACCATGTACAATTTCGTTTCAGTCTTTTTTCATTCGCATAAAAACTGAGATCAACAATCACGAATGTAGAGCATAGAAGAAGAAGTGTTCATGATAATACTTTTTTAAGATGTTCGGAAAAATTCAGATTTCCTATCCAAGGAGGCATTATTTTACGAATATGAAAAAATATTAACTGAAAAAAAAAGTTTCTAAATTAAAACTAATCAATTTACTTATGAGTAATATCTTACAATGTATATTGTACAATAGGAATAATGTAATTTCATTGAGAATATTACTGACATTTAAAAAAATCTCTACTCATCTTCGGGGAATTTTTTAATGTGAGACCCTATCTTAGCCCTCCTAGGTACACAGGCTTCACCGGAAGTTTTATGCTTTCTTGGCTAACTTCGAATATAAAAATTTATTCAAAAATTCTTCTTTAAAAGGAAACTTTAAATTTTCTTCTTTTGCTGCGGAAGGCGTACAGAATTTTTCCCTAAGTCGTATAAAATCATTTTTCATATGTCATGGGTCGAACACAGTAGGTTAGATTCCGTTATCCTTCCTCCTCGAAACGAGTTTACTTGGTAAGGCTTTTGCGATATCAGCTATTAGTTTTACACATCTTGAGATTTTCGAAACTCTCAAAAAATTTACAAGACATAGAAATCTGAATTTTTGAATATGGAATTTTTTTAACGAAAGCAATATGAAGCTGATACTGCAAAGTCTCTAAAATCTTCTTCCCCATTATAACCCGATAAATCATCTATACTAGAAACTCCCTTCAAAGGGGAGAATGTTTTTATTGCAGTCGAAAAAGTGTACAATGTCCAACCGGTGGACTCCACCGGACATGATTTAGTCTAAGTTTCTAGAGATTTGAAAAATCTTTGAGATCAATTCCATTTAGAGATTCAATTCATATTGAAATCATGATTTCCGAAATAAGATAATCTGATTAAATCAGACTGATTTAGATTTCTTCAATGATTATTCTTAAGTTTCCAGCATCTGAAATTAGGATATTTATAAAACATAGATTGAGTTTAGTATATTTGTTATCAAGAATTAGACTTCAAGATTTAATTAATCTAAATATTGCAATATTGCATAAATAAATACAGCATTTTGCCTATTTCGATATTAAGTTTATTCGTCAATTCAATTCAAACAATATTCTTAATTTGAAAGATCTTGGCGTTGCATACGACAATAAATCTAATCTAGATGACTACATTTTCAATAGAGTTAACTCTGCTCGTCACCTCACCTTCATGCTGAGGAAGGCATTCCTACAACCTGAGATGAGAATCTTCGCGTTCAAGCAGATGGTTCGTCCTATCCTTGAATATGGTCACAACCTGCTGATAGATATTCATTGGAAAGATCAAACCTAA
>KL567117.1:0-14921 GCA_000715275.1 Gyrodactylus salaris
GATAATTTTGTAAATTCTGTCGTTGTTTAGTGAGCTGATCGAAGATATCTCTGGTAAGATTAACATAGAAAAAAGGTTCAAAACACAAGTCTTTCACAGTTGACAATTTTTCTCAATTGGAGATACTGATTTTTAAAGATAATTTCACAGCCAGAGTTGCAGATTTATTTTTCATCCCTTTTCATAAGCTGCGAGTAACTAAAGTTTAAAAATTCTTTGAATACTGTGTTCAATCAACTCCTAGTGATACAATAACAGGCTATCAAAATAAATAAATCATTGATTGAACGTAAAGTTCTTCTTGAAAACCTATTTTAGTAGCATATTTAAGGGAATAATTATTTTTTGTAGTCGTATTTTTTAGACGCATATTTAAAATTTTTAGAGGAATATTTCTGGTCGCCCTGGTAATTATTAGGAGATGCCACAAATGTTTTCCATAAATCATAATCGAAAATGTGATAATTTCTGTGATAACCAAGACAATGAAACAATTTTTGAATCACACACCTGTAATCTGCCTAAAATACACGTTGATTATTTAATAGAGTAATAAAAGCTTTACAAATTCAAAACTCACGCAAAATTACGATGAAGATTTTCAGTTTGATGACCCAGGTAATTATCTTGGAATAGTATAGAGTTTTATTGGCAGACTTGATCTAAATTTTCGAGATTGTTATCATAATGTACAATCTACAGTTCGATATCTAGATCCTTGCACACGGAAGCATGGTTTAGAATTTTTCTTGAATCCCCACATCCCTGTTCAATAATCATTTCTAATGACTATTTCTTGAGATTTATTATGTGTGTATGCATTCTGTTGGTTAATTTTGTTCTTCAATGATTTCTGAAAGAATCTTATTTTTCAATTAGGGTCAGTTTCTCCCGTTTTATCTGAAATTGAATTTCCGATCTATGTCTTCTCATGAGGTGAACTTATCTTCAAGTTTCGATCAATCCATTTTTTTTTTAAGTTTATCGTATTCCATAATGAGGTTCTTCTTTTCTAGTAGCGAGAAGTGTGTGCGTTTCGTGAAAAAGTTATAGTAAAACCTGCGGTCAAAAAGGTCACCGAACAGGAAACTTTGAAACCTTAAAATCGGCTTTTCAATTATCAAAAAGGGTGACTTGGTGATTTTCACTGTGACAAAAGGTAACAAGTGACACGCTCAATTCCGTATGAACCGAACTCAAGTATTTTGGGATCACAAGGGATCGAGGGGTAATGCAGGTAAATGGTCACAGCGTTTGGTTAAAGCTCAATTTTTTTATAAGATACTCTTGAAAATGCTGATGTATGTAGATAGACCATACATGAAGACCATGATGGAATTACAAAAATGATAATCTATCCAATGAAATGACTACTCAATAACTCAACCAAACACTCGAACAAATTTCTTAGTGTGTCTACGATACTGATAAACGACTTTTATTGAAAGGATTACTTGCCAAGCCTAGATAAATGATTAAATTAGTTGATGAAGCTCAAGTCCATTTTTAATGGTAATCTTCGATTTTCTTAATCGAATTGTAAATAGGCAAAAAAGGCAGAGGATAATAAAAGTGACATTTTACTCTTAGCTCAAATATTTTTCTCACCTTTGTGAATTGGCGAAAAAAATAGTTTTGGCATTTGGTCGCCTTACTTCAACCTAAGGATGGGGTTTTTTATCTGTTGTAATATTCATTAAGCGTTATATAAATAGGAAGAATGTCACTTTAAATATTCATTTATCTTCATCTATAAAAATCTAACTTTTTCACAGGATTCTCATAAATTCTACTTTTCTGTAAGCCTCCTATAAAACGGTCTAAATTTGATATCCAATAGCCAAATCAGAGCTACCGCGTTTCATATTTCAAGGTTATCCTCAGTTCATTATCATAATAACCAGAGATGAAAATACATAAAATCTATTTTAGATGGAATTAGTTAATAATGGTCGCAGCAAAGGGGACAGGAAAAGCTAGTTTATTTAAAAAACGTGCATTTTTGATTAGGATTTCATAATACAATCTGAAAATTTCATTGTTGCTGATTATAAATTCTTTTTCAGTCTAATAAAGTGAAAAATTACTGCACGTGATATTTGAAATATTGATAGGTTCATTCAAATTCATCAGACTTTATAGTTACAGGTAAAATTGGATATAGTACTTAGCCTTTTTATGATGAAATGTAGATTAATAACGCATTTTCTGGATACTTGAATAAAATCCATCTATTAAAGAATATTCAAAACACTTTTAGTACTTTCATTCATTAATCGAAGAGTCTCTAAGAATCTTTTCGATAAATCTAGATTCCACATTGTAGATGTGACTTCTTATGAGGCGTGGGTTCGATTCTACTAGCCTACCTCCTCGAGACGAGTTTACATGGTAAAACAGTTTCAAACCCTCCTTTCCCATTATAACTCCACAGATGAACCCAAAAATATTCGGATATGAAGCTCAAATTATAAGAAAGAAATATTTCCTTAACGTCAGTAAAAAGAAACAACATTAAATGAATAATTGCTATTAAAGAAAAAAAAACTTTTCTCAACAAATATTTTCAGATAGCATCTTTTTATCAAAAATAAAATTCAAATTAAATAATTTCTTGATACAACTTGTGTTTTTGTTTCATATTTGAGCCTTCTTTATCAACGGAAACATAATTGGGAATGGAAAGCTTCAGTTATCATTACATTACTTCCTCAGACGGATTTTCATCGATTTTCATCCCAGCCTTGGCTCTCTTTCGCAGCTCATTCCTTATGAATATCGCGAAGGTGTTGCCAAAGATAACTATCAAAATCGACGATATCAGAAGGGTCATTGGATAATAATACCAGCCGTGAAGTTTTATCAAGACCCCTGCAATATAGGGAAACAGAGAGGCGCCGATCGAAGCCCCGACATTGATCAACATAACCAATAGACCAGAAACAGGGCCGGCTCTTCCGATTATTCCAAATCCAGTCGGATATAACGGGGCCTTTAACAAGGCCAACGAGATCATGATTCCTAAAAGAACGTTCTTGGAAATGTTTATTGCCGCAAATATGATGCAGACGACAAGAGTTAGCAATAGATTCAAATGGAAAAGGAAGAATATGGGCAACTTTTTTAAAATAAAATATGAAAGAAATCTTGATGCTGAAAAGGAAATCCAAAAGGTAATTTGAACAATGGGAGCTTCACTTCTATCGTACGTTGTACTATTTCTGTTGTTGATGTATTCGTAGAGGTATTTATTCGTTACCTTGTCATTTCCGACAAGGTTCAAGTAGAAGAGAAATGCGAGAAGTATAATAAACTTATTCTTTCCAACCTGATGGCAGTATAGGAGTTTGATTCGATTCAATGAGTTCCTTAGACAATCAAGAGTCGTTATGTCTTCGGTAATAATCTATAATAAAGTTTGTAGTCATTAAGAACGGGCTTGATTGACGTATCGTATTGAGTAAAACACGTGAAAGAACTCAAATATATATTTCTACCAATATCATCAGTGCTTAAAATGTTAAAATTTTCAAAATTCTTGTAAATATTTTCAATGTTTATAAATTATTATGAATTGGCCAAGGGATAGGGTGCGAATTAGGGCACTGCTTTTTGATTTTATCTCTTAATCTAGACATTATTTCACGAGGAACTGTGTATTAAATATTTATTCTAGGTGTTGGAAACAGGCCAAAATAATTTTTGTATGAACTTGCGCCAAAACTTGAACCTGGACTTTCTCAACTTTCTAACGATTTTGTGAGAGATGGGAGTAATATCTCGGAACTTCATGAAAAATTCTATCCTTTAAAAGAAAATTTCTCAATCAGAAGCCTTTTTCTAGGAAGATGTGACTGATGCGCGATATCTAGTTAAAAATTAGCGAGAATTTCAAAATCTAAACGGAGAATATTGTTTCCATTCAGTAGCCTTTAAAAAGCGAAAAAATCGATGGCGGCCATTTGAATTAATTTGAATATATTGAATAGATTTTTAACACATCAGAGTTTCGACCATAGTAAATAGAGCGCACGAAAGATAGAAATAGCCTCAGAATTAGTTCTTCATCAAATAATTGAGCATTCTAAAGCGATTCCTCGTGATCTTATTTCAAAAAGCAGTGCCCTGTCTGAATGTATTAATAATAATTGTTTACAAAGTACATTCTGGAGAAATTTGCATTTTTCTTAGCAATTTTCAACTTCTCCCATATTGTAATAAGTTGGTTCATGTATAATTTGTTAGCTATTTTTCAATGTCTTTTGCAATTTAAATTAGTTTCTTCTAAGAGCAAAATCTAGACCTCGTAATGTATACCAAACGTAGACCTCTAAGATAACAATCCTCTTTAGTAACACAGGTGTAAAAGGGGGGGGGTCTCGGTTTATGCAGGAGAAAATGAGAAGAAGTTGATTATCGATTTTTGGAAATTGAACTAAATAGCTTATTTGGATTCTCAACTGAATTACTCAACTGAATTCAGCTTTACAAGATGGATTTAATCAAGAAAAATTACGCATATTTTAATACTTGCTACATTTATTTTTTAGTAACTTGATAAATTTTCTAAAGATATCTCTGGAGTGCTACTGTGTATAAGAACTGAATTTTATTCTCAATACTATTTTACAACCATTTAGAATAAAATTCAGAATTTACTACCTTACAAAACTGATGATTTTGGTGGAAATACATATTTTCTTTGTTCTATAAAAAAAGAATTCTTTCAAACAGAAAAAATGATTGGCGATGCTTCCTCTTTGTTGAAAAGAACAACCCGATTGATTATGAAATTATGCACTATATTTGGGCTTACTGATCGAGAATGAATTTCTCAAATATTTGATCGATGTTTTAAGATTTAAATATACACTTAAATATGCGTCTTCCTTAACAAATATGAAAATGAAACGGCGTTATATAGTAGGGTAGGCATTATCCACTAGCCAATCAAATTACATAATCAACATGTACAATTGATGTATGGCATGTCTTATTAAAATACGTGGTGTACATTTTGGAAAGGAGTGTTGCACACCTGGGGAACATTTACTAAACTAAAGGTGTGACTTTGTTTATGTTATTTACATTAATGCGTAATCAGTAAAAATGACTCAGAGTCACTGATTGATAAGTCATGATTAAAAAGTGCAACAGTGTAGAAATGATTCTATACCTACAGTGCATTAGGCGGAGAGGGATTGAATGTTAATTTTACTCTCCTCTCAGCATTCTCCTGAATGATTCTTAAAATGCACTGTAATGTGTCACAAAATAGAGAATTCAGTTCAGATAGAGAATTTAGTTGGTGTAATACAGAGATTATAATTTAACTTGCACACTTGGTGCCAGTTGAAATTTTTCGCGAAAGAAAGTTGACAGTCCTAAGCTTAAGAAAATTAAAAACACTAGATTTTATGAAATTTCTATAAGATTTTCATTTTGCTGTTAAATAATTTTCTATAATAAAATTGAATTTTACAACATACACTAAGAGAATGAATTTAAACCGCCCATAGTTTTAACCTTGTATAGATTATTATGGTTTAACCCTCCTTGGCCCACAGTAACAGTAAATTAGGTTTCAAAAATACACCTGTTTGAAATTTAAGCGCGAAAATAATTTGATTTTTTTCTCTTAATTTTTGAATTTTATTAAATCTAGAAATCTTTTTTTAATTTTTGTTTTCTTTTATAGATTGAATTATATGCCAAGTTGGAAATCTTTCATCTGGTAACTAAGATTTTTTCGTAACTTTTAAATGATAATTTTTAATAAAGACCTCTCTAAGACGTTTAGTGAAAATATGGAACAAATTTTTAAGATTCCTCTTTTATATGGAGTCGAAAGGTTTAAAAAACTCACATTTCCCTGTTTATAATCCTTGAAGAACTTCCTTCTAGAGTTCACCAACAGGCCAATGAAGAAGCCCAAGACGATGAATCCAGTTAGGCCAGTGAAGAAACCAATGACATGAAAGGCTGGCACAAAGTTACCTTTGTACCTGACATTGTCAGTAATGTTATTGTAGGTCGTATTTTCTGACGGGATTAGAGAAAACTCATTTCGGTACATAATCTGGAGAAGGATCGGCACAAAGATTGCTCCGAAACCATAGCCACTATGAATGAGGTTGAAAACACTTTGCGAAGACTGATTACAGATTTTACTAATTAAGGGATTGCCAGCTATATTTTATGAAAGTCGAGTTAATGTTTGAAGAATAACCTTACAAAATTTCATAAAAGTATGCCTCAAATTTTGCGCTTTTTACCTTAAATATGATAACAATTGTAATTTTGGAATGGTAGAAATTTAGAGTTTATGTGTGATATTTGTTATTTAATAGATTTCAAAGACGATGTTGAATAAGCATTTCAGCCCAAAGTACAATCTCCTACCTCGACAAATGTTTAAAGGTCCTTCTCCAAAATGAAACGTTTTTGAGAATTTCTAATTCTCAACTCTGGTAAAATAGAAAACTTATTTTTAATGATTTTGACGAAACTAAAAAAATTATAATTCAAGGACAATTATTAGTTCTGGTTATGACTCATTACCAGAACCTATCAGGAACTCACATGTCGTCAGCCATCCATGGCCAAGGCCAGCTATTAAGAAGGCTATTGATAACGTAATCACTCGATAACAATACGGTATTAACAAACAGCTCAGGGTTTGTATGAACAATGCAAAAGTATGATGCAAGATCAACTGATTCGGCATCATATCGCCCAATAAACCGCCAAAGAAGGATCCTAGGAAATAGCCGACGCCGCGCATTGAAATTATGGTGCCTATACCACGTAGGTCTGTATTTGCATTCTGCATCAGTCCGTTAATGATCGGGGGAATTATTTCATTATTCAGACCCTAAAAAATATTATTCTAACAAGAGCACGGAAAATAGATCTATTCATATTTTTCAATTTCAAATTTACTTAGCTCAAAAATAAGATATTCAAGTAAAATCTGAATAATTCTGTAATTTTCATCCTTTAAGTAATTATCGCTGAATAATGTGTTAAATCATGAATAAGAAATAATATTTTATAATTAAACACATTTTCAAATAATAATTTTATTACTCCCCACTTTTTGAGTATCTAAAGAAGACCAATTCTCACTATAAACCAAACATGAAGTTCACACGATTTTCTCTCCTCGAAAAGAAGAACGTTCTTAAGGATAAAATAACCTCTAAACTCTTGAAGATAAATCTGGATGCAAAGCGGGAAAAAATGATCGAATCTCAAAAGACGCCATTGAAAGGATCTACACTAGTGGAGGTTAAATCTTTAAGCCATTAGCCTTGTATTTAGAAAGATAATATATGCAGACATTATGTTTGATGAACTCTTCGAAAGTGTTAGAGGTGTTATTTGTAAGGCGTCAAATTAGATACATGGTATACAGTTTGGGCAAGACCATATGAATAGACGATCCAAAGATCATTTGGTTATGCAATCAGAATGGTCATTAGGCCAGTACTAAATGAAAAAAGTGTTGCCCTAGATCATGCAGTTTCAGGACTTGTCGAGTATTCTGAATGCGAATTCGAATATAAAAAGTTTCTGGGCGAACGGCCTAAGCACTACTTATTAGTAGATTTAAAAGAAATTGAGTAAATGAGTCATCTGCCAGATAACTTTTACTTGAAGGACTAATTGAAAGCCCTTCCTATGAAAAGATCCATGTGGATCTTCATTACTTAATTCAATAAAAATGTGGGTATTATGAGTATTGCTAAGGCCGACAGCAGATTTTTTTTATATCAAGTCCTGAAACTGCATGATCGAGAGTAACTTTTTTTATTTAGTACTGGCAAAAAATTAGTAACAAAAAATCTAATTTATCGTTGAATTACTCTTCTCGTTAATGAGAGTAGGGAAAATATTAGATGATATATCGATTGATGTTGAAGGGAATGATATTTTAAACAAATAGAAAAAAAATCCTTGAACAACGAACAAAATGCCGAGTTTTTTTTATTTCTTTTTCCTCGCGAGATTTTTTGTCTTATCTCATACTGTAATACATTATATGATATATTATATGGAAGTTAAATTCTATAACAAAATATCAAATGCTAGCTGGCTCAAATATGTTCCCATAATTATTCAAAACCTTTTTTAAGAAATTTCAAAAGGAAAATAGTAATGCAGTTTATACTGATAAAAATATCCTGTCCTGTAGCCTCTTAATTTTTAGAGGTTGTATTCTTTTATCTTTTAATCATTTAAGCCCTGGTGTTGCTCCTGAGCAACATTGGCTTTTCTTATCGTTTTTCATATCCAAGGTCGTAAAATACATCAAGTCACATTATTTTGAAGGAGAGTTTGTAGGCTTTCTGTTTATTCAGTCATTTATTTGAAAAAAAAAGATATTGGCCGTCGAATTTTGAAAAATTCTGAAAACACCATATTTTGTAATTTTGAGTTTTACTTTTTTTCCTCATCTCACGTTGTAGATAACCTGAAATTTGCACAAGTATGTAACTGTGTTTGAAAAACAAGAAACATTTAAAATTTAATTTTCAGCCTAGTTAACTTTGCAAAATAGGAATTATCATTGAATTTTAAAGTCGGGTCTTAAATGGTTAATGTGATCCTTCAAAGAAATTTACTAGTATTTTTGGGCTGAACCCTTGTATTTCTTTTCGAGTGCCATAAAATGGCCGAAAATTATTGATGTGAATTTCTATCATGTTTTTCTTTTGAAAAATATCAATCAATGTTAATCTTCAATATCTCTGAAATATTTTCGAAAACAGCACAGTTACTAACACTTGGAACAGCAAAAAAACTATACCCCTCTAATCATCTGTACATATATTAGGTCTAAAACGGGCCATTTTAAATACCTTTTGCACCCTCCCTCTATTTTATGTAAATCCATAATCCTGTAAAAATTCTTAAAAATTTATTTATATTTTTCTTAGAAAAAATGGTTATTTCTAGATTGACAGCATCATAGAGCACAAAAGTGTTGATCAAAGATATATCGAAAATGACTTTTATAGGGAATAATTTATCTTGGCCTCTTCTTGTTTGACGAGTGTTCTTATCATCAAAACGAAAAAAATTCGATATCTTTGAGAATCTTTTCAGTGGCATAGAAAACTGCCCTGCCATATTTTTGACTCCATAAATCTTTGATGGTCCCTCCATTTGAGCGGAATGATCCAGCCGGCATCAATAGAGCCACGGAAATGCTAAATTCTGACATTGATAATATATTTTCGTGCTGGGAAGGACTCGCATGAGAATCCGTTCGTTGAAGACCAATTGAAAACTTGAGAGTTAATTTACAATTCGGTTTTTATGTCCTTCGAATGGAACACATCCTCTCTCTCATTTGATGATGTACTAAGTAGATTGTACTTGAAAGCGAGGATAAAGATGAAATTGAAAAATTCTCATTGAAATCGAAATCTTCAGGATGTATAAGTGATATCACTTGATTCTGGCATAAGAAGGTGGACTCCACCTGGTGGAGTATGATCTTCGAAAATTGAATTATTTTGGATAATTATTCTCATTGAAGTTAATTGAAGTTTTGATAAAAGTCATAAATCTCAATTACTTTTGATGACTAGTAAAAAGTTATTAACGATCAAAAAACGGTGAAAGATGCTCCAAGTGTTAATTTTTAAGCATATTAACAGCCTATTTACTGGATCTAGTTTAGGTATGTCTTGACTGTTTAAATTTAAATTACTCTTAAAAATGATTTAAATTTTTTTAGAATTTAAAATTGTGAAAAATACATAAATACATGTAATGTAAAAAATAGTTGTTGATACATTTGATAGAAACAACACATTTAAGAATGTTTTCCTTTCTAAGACCACAGGGTCCTGAAAAATTGTATCAACTTTTTAAGGTCTTTGATTAAAATAGACTGACATGAAAATGCATTCAGTACAATATGGGGCTCATCAATGATGATCAAAGTTTCAAACCCTCCTTCCCCATTATAACCCCTCAGTGCGTATCCAAGAAAAACATGTCGCGGCAAATTAAAATTGTCAAAAAAAAAGGTTTTTCCAATGTAACAATATATAAATAATAAGTAGGGCCACACACATTAATACATAAAAAATAGATTTTAATACATTTAAATTCGTGTATCAATACATTTCAAAGAGTAAAAAGTAATGCATATTTAATACATGTTTGAGAAATGATTTTATTCAAAAAATCCGTTTTTTTAAGGAATTGGCAATCTATGAGAGTCATCGAAACGCAATATAAATATCATGGGCCCGTAAAAGTTGAATAAAAACTAACCCATTCACACATCGTTGAGATAGGAAGAGGGGTACAGAATTTAGGAGAGAGTTGAAAAAAGAGTTTATAAAACATCTTGATACAAAATGCAATATTTTAGCAATTCGGTCTTAATTTAAACTCATTCTAGAAAGAGAGAGTGTATGTACGAGCTGTAAACATGAATGGTAAAATTAATATAGATTTTTAAACATTCCACTTATAAATAGAGCACCAGAGTGCAGTTTTTATTTACATTACCGAATTCAATGATAGTTGCCATGTAAAAACTTGTGAAAATAATTTATATTAATTAGAATTCCAATATCCAATAAAGACGTAAAATCAACAAATAAAATGAAAAAACGGGGTACAATTATCCACGAAACCCGAGGGTATAATTTAGGCTTTGTGATGTCTGGAGGAATACCGTAAGAAGAATTCCTTGATTAAATTATTGAAGCCTTACAATTTTTATATTTTTTCAGTGATACGCTGCCATATTTTTATTTAGAAATTCTAAAACGCCTTAGTTTACGAAGATTAGGCCATTTTTTGAGATGCTTCTAACCTTTTCAGTATGGATCATCAGAGTTTTCTAAAGGTGTTAAGCTACTCCTATTTTATCAGTTGACTATTCGTGTTAACTGACTGCTTGCTAATTGTACGCGCGACTGCAAATTATGTCAAACTAAAGTAATTTACTATGTATAATAACTTAGCGTAACCCATTAAAGTGAATCTTACATTTGAACGAGAGAGAATTTCTATTGCTTTGAAATTTCACAACAATAAATTTCTCTACATTTAGTGTTTATATGTTACAGTGAATTAATAAAAATTTATGATCTCTCTGAGAAAGTCATAACAAAAAGCTGTTAAATTCTTTTTAGGTCTAAGTATCCAATTGAATACAAAAAGAGGTTATTTTCACAATCGCGCACATTAAAAGATGATAATTATGATCAAAATTATACAGATTTACAATTACGGATTAATTTGTAACCTATGTTAACGTTAATTAAAATTTTCAGATAATTTACACATGTTGAGAGTACATTAGCATATTTTCTCTCTTAACCACAAAAAATTACAAACGGGTAATTTCGCTAGGCAGAAATTCAATATAGCTATCAGAACAGCGTAAAATCTTTAAAAAACATTATTAAATCAACCTAACTTAAAAATAACTAGACATAAAATAATCTTTATGGAGAAATATTGAAATGAAAAAGTTCGTAATTTACTAAAAGCTAACTTTTAAATTAACATGAATTTTAAATTTTCGAAGAGACTGCGATTAAAGACCCTCACAGATCATGAATCCTTTAAAAAAGGATAAGTGAAGGACATTTGTAATTAAGTTAACCTAAAATTTATAGGATTTAGCACTACTCGTAAGTAAAAGAAGAAAAAATTTCATCGAATTTGTATTCAGCATTATTTTTATTTCAATTTTTTCAATTTGCAGTGGCCTACTGTATAATATACAGTGTATAGCGTTAGTACACATAACATATGCGGTACACCTTCAACTTCAGTAAATTGCCTTAAAAAGAAACAAGAAATAGTATCAACATTCATTTTTTAAATTTGTATACAATTTTCTTGTAATTAGAGTTTCATAGCCGAGTCTAACTCTCTTCACATGATGGGTTAATTAGAAAGGAATGTTTGAAACTATTTACCAATTAAACTCGTCTACAGGAGGGAGGCTATCGGTATCTAACTCATATGAAAAATCATATTTTGGGGAGCAATTCTCTATGCCATCCTTCTGAAACTAAAATAAAATTATTGCACTTTTCTTGTGCAATAATAATCTCTAAAAAGTGACATTTTAATTTTAGTTTAATGGGGTTTTCATTTTAAACAGTAAATTGTACTGCCTTGATGTAACATTTTTATAATTCTAGTCTTCCGTTGTAGTACAATAACTATCTCATTAACCTATATACTACTCATAAGTACCACTTATTATCACCACCGGGTCTTGAGATCTATCCAAGATTCGTTATTTTCGTTTTATTAGAAAAAACCCCATCTTCGGATACCCCCATGAAGGAAAATCCATTATTTTTTTATTTTTATAATTCTTATCTTGGTTCTCAATCTGGATATGAATTTCTCTTTTTCTCATGATATTAATAACTCAATAAAATACGTTTTTAATTGTAGACTGTGAAAAATGCATTGCTCTCTGAAAAAACTGGATCGAAACCTATTCTTATTTTTAGCCAAGACTGATGAGGAATAACATTGAAGACCGAATATAGATGAAAATACGTTAGCCTACAGTGAAATTTTATTATAGATCGAATATAATTTTATTCATTCTAGTAAAATTCTAGTATTTTTTTGATAGTTTTTATGATTTGAAGTCAACACTCAGGGATTCAGTAGATATTTAATACTCACTAGGCATAACCAGCTCGTGAATAGAGTCAGTGTGATTGACCATTTGAGGAGTTTTGACTCGATCTTAATCTCATTGATCTGTCGGAAAGTTTTTGAATCGGATCCAAGAAAATCCTCCTTGCAATCCTCCTCGCGAGAAGACTTCATTTTTGATTCGTAAGATTCAACTGTTTTATATTTTATTCTGCCTTTAAATGATCAGCATTTTCTTAAAATAAATAATAAATCATTATTCTCATTAAATTATAATTTATAGTCTCAGTTGTTCTAGTAAAGAGATTACAAAATCGAGTAACTGTCATGAATTGATTCTGATTGAAATCTTCAAAAAGATTTCGTTCAATTGAATCACATTATTTATAAGAAATAATATAAAAATGAAGAAAGATTTCAAATTTCATCTTTAACCCTCCTAGGCCCAAGCATGGAAAAACTTTAAATTTTGAGAATTTTGTTGCAGATTAATTAGTGAGGCAAATTCAGAAGAAATTTTTGTCTTTAATATTCTTCAAAAAAATTGAACAATTTCTGTGAATTAAAAAAGTTATTAATTAAATTATTTTTTCGCGCGCAAATTTCAAACAGCTGTATTTTCGAAACCCAATAGTATTGAGGTATGAAAGTGATGTCGAAAGCCTAGAATTTACTTAGTTAGTAATTTGAATTTTCTTATCACTCTTTTAGTCGATGTTATGAGCCTTTTAGTGAGATGTAACAATAATCTTACTGTGGGCCTAGGAGGGTTAAACGATCACGATAATAATAATATTTTTGTATTCTTTTCATCTTCAGTTGTCTTACCAGGTTGCAAAAATAAAGGATATTTTATCGTATCAAGTCCATAAAAGGGGTAGACATGAAATAGTTAGTCCACATACAATGTATGTCATACATGAACGCTTCGAAGATCCTGATTGATTACTTTCAGTATTGATTTTAAGAATAAACCGAGAGTCTTCTTGACATTACGTAGAAGGTTATGGGAATTTTTTTTTTAATCAGAGTTATCGAATAACAAAAATAAGGGTTATTTTATACTTGAAATTTCAGAATACAGCGTAGAGTGGGATGAGATCACAAAACTTTTCCCAGAAATCAATACATTTTCTGAAACGCAATTTCAGGCTGATCAAGGTAAAAAAAAAGGCATTTGGTCAATCTCTATTTATTTCTAGATTATTAGAGCGTATCACAATAACTCAAATTAGAAGAAATGACTCACAATATTTTTCTAATTTCCATATTTAGAGAAGCTATCAGAGGAGAGGATACACTGGATAATGTTGTATAATAAAAATGGATATGAATTCATATTGATCGTTAAATTTGTTAAATTATTCACTAATCAACCAATGAGAGAGGATCAGAGAGAATCGATTCTCATTAGTTAAACCAGAATCGTATTCATACACATACAATCACTATAAACTTCTTAATCCCTGGATAGTTATACACAACTGTACATTGTACAATCTTCTTCTTAAGGCATTTAACAATAGAGGCATTTTTTCCATGTCTCAACTATAGGTTTCCCCTCTCACATATATCCTTTTCATTATCATAAGTGATCCAATGATCGATAAATTATCATTGATATTTACTAAACATGAATGCAATTCCTTGTGGAAATTGACATTCTCTCATTTTCTGAATGAATTTATAAATAGACATTCTATCGGGAGTGTTTCTAGCTTTCTTCTTTTTGGCAATATTTGAGATATAGTAAGATGCTAAATTATGCAGCGGGTGTTTCCTGAGGGTAAAATAAATATCTCTATTCCATAAGAGAAACTGGAGACTAGAGCAATAGAAAGAATGCCTTCAAAATGATGTATCATTTAACAGGTCTAGCTTAACCTATGTAGGCAAAAAATCCTGTACTATACTATTTCAGGCAGCAAAAATAACCAATAAAAATCGAGGAAACGATTAAGACGTGGACTCGGTAATGTTTCAAAGGCGTATATTCGGTGTACAGTTATGTATACTTTTAATAAAACTGTAATCTATGAAAAGGGATAACATGAAAAATAAAATTACATAACCATTTTAATTACATTAAATCTGAATGAATCATAAAAGGTTAATAAAAAGAATTTCATTCCTACAAATTCTAAACTAACATAAATGTCTACGCAGTGTAGTCTGTATGTGCATCGGGTGTGTATGTGTGTAATTTTCCCACAACTCTACACTGTAATTATCAAAACAGGTGTTCCGGTGTATGAACG